>UXSR01005450.1:0-76937 GCA_900604375.1 Mesocestoides corti
AGCCGAGCGCACTCCTAACTTCAAACTACCCTGTTCTAACTTCTTTTATTAGTTGCTAGGACGTGTTATCTTTTCATTAAAGAGCGTAGATTTACTTAAATGAATCACATCGCTTTGTACCTATTTAATTGTTTGAACAGCATGTTGTTGTCTATTAAAAATTACTGTCTGATGCATTTTTTTACTTTAAATTGTGCGAATACCTGAAATGTATGTGTGATGCAATGCATGTGGGACGTCTAAAAGCACAATTATTCAAATCAGTGAGGTGTAACGGGAAGCTAAATTCTTAAATCAAATCACCACGAATCAAGTTCCACTAACAGTCCAGCAGAAGTGGAGGTAGCTTGTTAGTAGCTGATTACCTCTCTTGTACATTTAAACTACTGAGTTTGGATAAATGAATGAAGCCCAACAGGAAAAACAAGGCCTTATTCAAAGTGGCAGAAATATTTCAACAATCAATTGTCATTAGAAGAAAAACCTCTACCACTTCGGTTGCGCGACGAATCTACACTTTATGAAAAGTCGGGTTTACATACAACAACCCTTGGTACCTTCCACCGAAAATGGCTGCCTAACCAATTGCTTTCTTTTGTACTCAACAATTAATATTGAGTGCTTGTTTTGAAATCCTTAGAGTTTATTCACCTAACTGCAAAATTTGTTGCATCTTCACTACTTACAAAAAAACCGATCAACGAATTATGCGCCATAACCAATCTGTGAGCCAAGATATCAGGATAGGCTTAATTGGGATTCGTCAAGAAGCCCTGTATTTCTTTCCAATTATTGACCCAGTAAAATGACAATTTTGTCATGTAGAGTAATAGGTGGAGAATACTGAGCAGTGGTAGACCACATTAAAATCAAAGAAATGGTTTTTCTTTGGCGGTACTGGTGTAACAGTCTAACCTATATTCGAGTCCAATGGACTTTAATTCCGTGAAAGCACTCATCCCATGTGTGCTGTAAGAAGAAGAAGCGGCTTTCACTTGTTTTTCTGACGAAACTCTGCCTCCAAGACAAGTACGAACCTTCTAGTTTGTTTTTTTTTATGTGACATATAGGTAGCGAATGTGGTGTGACCTCGCTAAACTAAACCTCTGTTCACCATCTATTAGTTTTTCGATTTTTTCTATGATACAACCACGTAGATTTGGTGATCTTTGTCCCAATTTATTTAAACAAAATTCACATTGCAACTCCGTTCTATGTTTTTCACCAAATTCACCAATAATAATGCGCCCTTATTTTTTTAGCACAACACCCTGTTTGTAATTATAGTAAGGCTTCTACTCTTTTCTTCAGAAAAATTCTGTTTTAATTTAAAAAGTCAATTATTTTTTACGCTTGTAGCAAAATGAGTAGGATAAGCAATGTGTATTCTTGGATCATTTTGCTTCGTCAGTAACCGATACAGTTTGCCAAAAAAGTAAGTAATTTTGAAGTTAAACTTACGTAAAATAGAAATTTCTTAACGGAATCACAATGATTCTCCTTGCAGCATTCAGCCCTATGAATTTTTCACTGATGCAGAAAATGTGGCAGCTATTTTTGGTTTGACAAACAAGTTAAACACCTCGTTAGCGACTGAAAAATTACGTTACGAATACCCTTTGGCTATTTACCGGGCTTGCGAATATGCACAAAAATCTAATTTTAATTGTAATATAAAATCTCAGGTGTTAAAGCAAACTCTTGTCCCGCAGGTTAAGTTTAATTTAGCCGTCTTCATTACAAAAAACGTTCATTTTGTGTTGAAAAACAGCGAAAAACTTGCTCCTGTGTACCGTAGAGCCTAAATGTTTTGAAGGTTTAAAAAAAGGCCAGCGATGTTGAAACCACCTCCGTTTACTTGCCACACAAATTTGATTGTTTAGTGCTTTGTCCAAGGTAACGCCAACACACCAAGTTTAAGGGTGCTAGTGGTCAGTGAAAAGCGGTCCCCGAATGACCGTAAACCCAGATTAGTACAGAACTGAAATCAAAATGCCAAAATTCACTGCAACTGATTCACGTGAGGCTAATAATATTCACAACTCGTGTGAGAACATCTCGTTCAGAAAAAAATAGGTTGCCAACGCTACCTTTTAATGCTCAGTCTAAACTGTGCTTAAAAGAATGAAGAAAGTAAAATTCCGTAGACAAACATTAGAAACGACGCGTATTGATCTTTGTAAATAGGAGCCTTAAAACCTAGGAATGAAGTTTAGTTTCTCGTAAGGCGCAGATCGCGTGAGTTGGATACCGGTTTGGACGTGTGAAAGAGACTATATTACTTGCATCATTTCAGTCCCTGCCACATTTTGTATAAGGTTAAAATTGCCCTCGACTGACCTTGGAGGAACATCGCTTATGTGCAATAATTACCGAAATGTTTCTTGTAACTGCTAGCTTTTAAGGCAAATTCTGTACAACTAATTGGAACTGACTGTTGTGGAATTCTGGAAAACGTCTGTGAGTCATTCCCATGTAATGACGGCAAAATTTACAAAGCCGCAGAGCCTTCCTGGCGCATAGCTTCTTGCCATAAAATCCGTTCCCTAGGAGTTAACTAATGTAAGGGTCTATTGGTCCGGTCACAAAAATATTTGCTCATGGACCAATAGCAAGTTTAAAATCTTGTCAGGAAAGTATAAAAATCAATACGAAATATGCGGGACGTTGAATCTGGATATTTGCTTTAAACTGCGCACTTGTTTAGCTTTTTAAACGTAACTCAAGCGTTTTAAAGTGATTGGTCTATTCACAGGTTTAATTAAATTAGTTGTATCAGGTAAAAAAGCCTGGAGCACAACTCACAGGAGGTAGTGGATTTACGGATTCTCAGGTTGGCGGTCGTTTCATCACACAACGCCACCGGTCTGCAGTCCACCTACAGCAGACTGTCGTGCACCGACCTGTTTGTTCTAGCGATTGCACCATGGCTGTTTGTTATATTCGCTAAAAAGCAACACTGGTGTCTTCTGCCGAGAGAACTTCTGCGTTTTAATAACCACAATTACCCACGCTATGCAGCAGAGTGCACAAGGCATGCGAAAAAGTCACATTTTTCAATTAGCCATAAATTTCCGGATTCCATAATTAATGTCAACTTAGACTGGAACAAACAGGCGGATGAATTTACAGCGTTCGAATCCCGCTGGCAGTTATACTTTTCCCTAATTAGTGAAAAAACTGTGGGCTAATGTCTTGTCACCCACATTTAGGATTTGTGGCGGTCTTTCGGGTGTGACTTTATTTCAGGGGCAGTTTATCTAACGATATTGCCGTGTAAAAGGCCGTTTGTTCATTCCTGAACGTTGGTGGTTTCGGCCAATGAATCTGACCCACGACACATCGACGTTAATGATGTATTTTATTGCGGTCATTTAGAAAAGGGCACTGATGATGGCTACCGGTTCTGCCCGTATACACGTGTTCATCAGAACCAGTTTTTTGGCCTAACATGGTGATAACGAACATCCAACATTCTTTTTAAAAAGGCCGTCAAGAAGAAATGAGTTGATGGAAAGTTGTAAATCTTATTTAATGTACAGACACACCATAACAATTGCTTCATTGGTCCAATGCATTAGCAACCTCCAATTT
The DNA here is from genome assembly GCA_900604375.1 of Mesocestoides corti. Lineage (NCBI taxonomy): Eukaryota > Metazoa > Platyhelminthes > Cestoda > Cyclophyllidea > Mesocestoididae > Mesocestoides > Mesocestoides corti. The sequence goes on from UXSR01005450.1 coordinate 3,595, forward strand.
GGGAATTTCCAATGCGCCCTGTGTCCGCCATCAATCAAACTTTTTAGGGCGAAATATCCGCGAGGCTTCCAGCTCTCATTCGGTTTTCTTCTCAATTAAGCAGACCTCCATCTCTTCTTCGGGCCTCTCACTACGGTTTAATCTTCTTTAAGCAATTTAGGGGATTTATGTAATTTCCAAGCATTGTCAAATGAGCTAAAAACAGCAGCGGGACATTCCATTTTAAGCCAGAGATTTAATTGGATTGTTGTGTCTGTCTACCGCAGACAAATTTACCATGTGCATGTACCTATGCCACAATTAGGGAGAGCTCCCTGGTGAATTTAATTTTGAAAATAAGTTGTCAAATAGAAAATTGCAGCCCTAATAAATTTGCTGTGAACAAGCCCGGGATTGACGTGCCGTAGACCACTAACACATCCCAACCCGTACCTGATCGACTAAACAGCTGATCATCAGTAACTGAAAACACTGGGTGCAGGATTTTAGATTTCAGCATATTCTGATGATCAGTAATCAATTTAAATGGTTTAATTGCAGTTTGACGGTTTAAAACTAACCATAATAAATGTTTCCTATGTTCGAGAGACTCTACCAAGGATTTTTATCCCATGCTTCACATAAATTCAGCTCATTCTTACACTAACTGTTAGAGCAGTTGTAGCGCTTCACACAAATAATTTAGTACAAAGTGCGTTTTGGGCGGGATGCTGACTTAGGGTTCAAAATAATGGGCATTACTTCATAATTTTGTGGGGATTTTTATCCTTTGACTTAAATGATTTTCGGTTCAGTCTACTGATGGGAAAAATCGAATTCAAAGCCTTGAATTGCATGATTTTTTGCTAAAGATTTTCAGATTTACATTTCTTTAAAACATCTATGCTTAATGTAACCAAAGTTTCCAGTGTAGACAATAAGGTTCTTGAAAGTAAAGTTGCGTTTAAAAAATATCTCGGCTTTTATTCACAACGCTAAAGTACCTTAACAAGATTAGAGCAAAGTTATTTCATGCTTGCATTAGGGTAGGTGGATCAGCATTTTTGCTTTAACACATGGCCCACCACGATTGGTCAGAACTGACACCTGCTTCCCCAAAGGGGCGACTAGTGTTTCAGGAATTCCAAACATGTGGTTAACGCGATTTGCTGCGGGCAACCTCCCATATCTCAACAAACCTGCAGTGTAAGGCTCCTGCTGCCGGTTTGTTGATGCTCTCTGATCATCATCTATTGGGCCCACACAATGACAATATATCACCAATTCAAATCTTGATTCCCTCGAATTCCTATGTTAGCAAGTTTTTAATTCCTGGTGCAGCATAACAGAATTGCTTGAGTGTTCTAGTTAGTTAAAAAGATGACAGCCTAGAACGTTTTCAGATCAGTATGACAAGATTTAGGAGAAGACGGTCAATTGAGGAATTCACTTGCATCGCTAGAGCTATACTAAAATGCAGTGTTTGGTATTCTTGTGAGCCTGGTAAGCCTCTGACACGTTTGAGCCGGTCTACGGCTGCCATACGCTGTTAATCAAAAAGTATACCCATTAACTTGATCCTGCGCGTGTCTTAGCAAGCAAAGGCACCAATTATAATTGACATTACTATTGTAGCTCTCGAAAACAAAGATCAATCCGAGCGACATGGCACAATCTTCTCCCAATGGCGGTGTCGGAGTGCTTTACGAGCGGAGTATGAAATTGTGCATTAACACAATTTTCCTCACCTCCAGCAAAATCAAGATCTAGTGTAAACAATAAAGAGTTACATTTCTCCTAAACAACAAGACAGTCATCAGACATACAAAAGTCACTCTATAATCCTTGAAGAATCAAGGCTGTATCAAGTAAGGACAAATTTCACAAAATTGCGGCCCAGAGTGCTACGTATCAACACCTAGTAGGAAGGGTCTGGTTCTTGCCACGCGTAAAAGTGCAAGTACGTAGCGATGTGCGCCGAGTTCCTTTTTTTCCACCATGTTACTTCCTCCAACAAATTACCATTACCCCTCAGCAAATTCGTCATCCTGTTGTCGACTGATTGATTTTACACCCGCGTCTAACATCGAATGTCAATGGTGTGGCCACGTAGCCTTTTAGAATATCCTGCTTATCACCGAACCAAACTCAGTATTGAAAAATTTTCATAACCTCGGGTATATCCTGATCAAACTTCCATTGTCATTTAGTCGAGCAGTATTATCGTTTTCAAGTTTTGTGAAACTTTAAAAGCCTCGATTTTCTTTTCTTTGTGCATAATTTTCGCTTATGTTTGTTGCGGCGTAGCTTTTAATCCAATAGAGATCCTCTGTATGCTTTGATTGAAAGTGGAAAAGCATTTTTGACTTTTGCGGTTATTGATTTAACTACTCGCGCATTTTTTTTAACAAAGTACCTCTTCGGGCAGGAAAGTAACGTCCCTGTTGCAAATAACTTCTTTAATTGTAACTGCAGTAGAGGTAGACAGGCTCACTAGTTCCACACAGCTCAGTTAAAAATGTGCTTACAGTCACCATAGAAATCCAGTTTGGCAAAAACTGAAACAAATCTTAAAATAGTCCATAATTTAACTCATTGTAACAATGTTAACTAAAAATTGACACTGTTATATATGTTTATTGCAGTTGCAACTATGCTTGTAGTACTTGCTTGCGTATCTACTCCACAATCTCAAATCCTGTCTTGTTTTAGCAGACTAAACTATTGGCATGTTGCACAAAATAAAGCAATGATTGGACCAATTACTGACCTGACGAACCAGTTGTAATTTGATGTGCCAATAGCCCAAAAGTGACCTTACGACATATTAGAAAACCTTCAAAATAGCCTGCTTAATCACTGTTGCTTAGCCATTGTGTTGTCTGACCTAAGCGATAACCACAGTTTCAAATTCAGCGAATCAAAGTTGCCATCTCGATGGACACAGACCCCTTGACGCCTTGCTCGGGGCCGTTCTAAGTTTAACTTCTGTGGGACTTGCGGTATGAGCTAATTCAGTGATGCATCGCATTCCGTCGGCAATGTAGCACAGGGTTCGTTGTACAACGTACTTAGACATTCATCTTCCGAAACTCTCCCACACTGGTCAACGATGTGGCGTCATTGCAGGCAAGCTTCTAATATGCGGAGTCTTAACTAAACTGGTATTGAAATTGTGTCTTTAATCTGCAAATGTACACCACTTCGACGACAAGCAACGTCCGACCACGATGAATTTACCAGTGATCAATTTATTTACATAAACGAGATATCGCGTACATTTGTTTGACAAGCAATCGGCGCCTTGGTGATTGCCATCGTGATAACAGCACCTTGACTGCCGTGTTTTCATCCTCCTACTTATTATTTTCCAGATTTTGTGGAACCACAAACACATTGATTGGCAAAAAGAGCATGACTCAGTTGAGATCTTAAAAACAACTATACGAAATGCAAGGGCTTACGCTGAGTAATTCAAGGGCTTGTAAGTGGGAAAGGCGAGACGACTGCCTATGACAGAACTGAGGATCCACGCTCTAATTGAGTATCCAAACACTTGGGTAATTCCACGTTGTTAATGGGTGAATAGCAGTTGGCGCGTTGGGATAGCTGACTAGTGCAAGTATTTACCTCTAAATTTCCGATGTAAATGAAATAACAACCTAGGTCTGTGTGAAAGGCAAAATTATTTCTAATTGACACGGTGCTCCACCTGGTGGCATGCGTGCGTATATCTTGTTTCGAATTGCCGCCTAGTGGCACCACAGCGTAGGTCAAATTGCCCACTAAAGTTGCGTCTTGAACAGCTTGTGGCCGCAATTGTGACGGACACCTGTGGCTGAGTTTTAATTTTCGTCTAATTGCCTTGGTCTTTTGCGGAAATGGCACGATTGGGAAGGATTTTTCGTCTTTTTTAAGTTTAAAGTGATAAGTAAAGCAGCAGGATATTTTGGGTTTGTATTGCGAATAACCTCAAAGCCATCCAAACATTAATTCAGACTGACAAAGTGTTCAGATGGCACATCACCACATACCACAGGGAACTGTGTGTCCTGCTACACATTTTTGCCATCTAAAACGATTGTGAGGTGCAAAGAACTGCCCAACAACACATTACCTTCGATTTAAAACTTACGAAGTGGTCAGGAAATGGTGAATAAACTTATGCATCCTCTTATAAACTGAGAACCGGAAATGCCAGAATGCGCTTGTTGTAATGGATTTGTAGGACATAAAATGTATGCAAGAAATATGCAAATGAAATTCGTAGAACACCCTCTACCTGCCCAAATATTGGAATAACGTTATGAAATCAAAGGACTTTATATTTCACCCAATTTTCCTAATTCCCAACCTTGTAATAAGCTTCTCTTTTCTGGTTCCCGGTATTTTTACAAATAATTGATAATCAGCTTTAATTGCGTTCATCTCTTTTTAATTAAGGCAGCTTCAGTCTGCAGGCAATACACAAGGCCTTTCACAAAAGACCATTACGCTATAAAAGACTGACTACTAACGAATTCAAATATTTTGAAGTCGCTGAATTTTACTTAAGTAAACATGACAGAACCTCGGCTAATTAAACTAGTGAAATGTAATTACGGCAAAAATTGAGCTTGGTACTTTAGATCAGTATCTGATTTCATGGGTGAAGGCTATGCACCACGCCAGCTTGCTACAACTTGTGCTTGTGTAAACTGGCCTCATACACGGAGATGTTGCCTTCCCACAAAACGGGACCAATTAAAACACAGCATGATTAGTGAAAAGCGACTTTTCGAGTCCTTGAATCAAGGGCGAATTGATCCTAGAGAAGTGGGGTTATGCTGAGTTGATGTGCAAATTTCAGCTCAGTTGTGATCAATGTCGTGAATCATGTAGTAATTCGTTCATGTTTGCCACCACTTTCCCCAAGTTAATTACCTGGCCAGATTTTTTTACATGCAATACCAGCTCTCTCTCTCTCTCTCCCTCTGTTTTTTCGCCTTCCACAGTACAATCTGATCAACTTGTGGCCAAATGATTAGATTTTTGAAAGCGTTTCGTTGAAGTTGTGTTTTCTTTGTGTCACATACCATTGGCGAATATTCGAAGCTTCACCTTTCAAAAGAGATAATACAAAATTGTTGCACGCTATTCGTCGAAGTAAATTAAGCTTCTTGGCACCATGCCAACAGTAGTCGTCTGTGAATCCAAAACCTTTGCAGAGCCTATATATTTTACGATTGTCCATATTCTGATATGCAAATCTTAACTGTGCCATCGTTTTGGATGACGTCAAGGCCTTGGAGTTGACCTTTTATACCCATACCTATAAAGTATACATTTTCGTGGCTTTTAAACCTTAAATATGATGCATTTGACCGTCATTTTGAGATTTGCGGTAATTTTGAGTGTTACTTTTAGCACACCCAACAAACTAGTCATATTTTGGAACAATAAATTTAATACAGAAATGTCAGAGGCACAAAAAGAGAGCCCTTTTGCATAGGTGATGCTCACAGGCTGAGAATATAACCTTCTCACACAGATCCCCTGCAAATTCCTGTGATCGACTTTTACGCAACTGTCAATTCCCTTCTGCGTCATACTTTTGAGGTCACAGTGGAAATACCACACGTGTTTAGTAGACTTGGGGGTCCTCAGAGCCAGCATTTTATCCTAGTCACTCTCCGAGATGCAGGTACTTCATCCAAAAAGGGCACTGAGGCATTTTGAAATGTCACCAAATTAGCTGAACCACGCATATCAGTTCACACATGACTTCGTGCTACATGATGCCGTTTATGCCTAATCGTCGAAATTACCTCCATCGGTTTCATGCTGAGCAAGACCGTAAAAATTATCGCGTTGGCAGGAATTACCCGAAATCTGAACTAGTTTTCCCCATTCTATAGAGCAGTCGCATTTGTGAAATTCTATTTGTCCATTCAGTCACTCGTATTTGTGGAAAACGCCAAAAGCTACAGTCCCAAAATACATTCGTGGATATTTAGCATCCCGTGGGGTTGTTGGAAGAAGTCCCTTGCTTAGGCAGGGCGAACAATGCATTAAAAACCATGTTGATCAGAATTACTCACCCTACTACGTACTCAAGGGAATTCTTTATGATGCTTATTTGTCACAAATTAGGTCGTGAAGGGCGAGTGAGCACATTGTTTGTGTGTGATTTCTTTTGCCTAAGTTGTCAACAACCGAAGGAGGTGTTCTCTAAAATAAATGAGCAAGTCAATCTATATTTCTTATGCTGTTTCAAGTAAGTTTTGGTTGCTGTAGATAGTTGTTCCTGTCTAGAAATGAATATTATATTACAGGTGCTGCCCTGCTATGCTGTGGTTGAGTCCTAATGGCTCCTTGCAACCCCAAATATCACTTTTTTCTGCTGGTTCCCAGGACTAGCAATTAAGACATGCATTAAAACCCGCATTATTTAGATTGACAGATATGAGGGCCTTTAGTTGTGCCTATTTCAGGGATTTTGTGGTATCGTTATTCCTACGTAGGCATTAAATTCTCTTTCGAAGCTCTGAAAATCTTGAGTTGACCCCTAAGACCCTTCTAAAAATGCAGCACTCAGGGTGCGGATTATTGTCACCGTGTTCTACGTGCTGTCCATGATGAAACAATGAATAGCGTTCTTGTTCTTTTTGACCACTGAATAGATTTTGAAAGAGTTTTACTCCAATACTGACCAGCTGCCCAGAAATTTAGTGTGTTTTACCCACAGCAACGTTAGCATGAGTCTGAGGACACTTAGCATTAGCGTGGCAGTGGAGAAAAGGGCTGCAAATTGCTCGTAGTTGAAGCCTCCTGGGATCCAAAGCGTATTGTTTGTGTTGTGACCCCGTTCTCACAGGTTAAGCGAACCACCAAATTTAGCCCTCGTGGAAGTGCTCTGTTGTGATTCCATTGGCCAGAGTTGAGTAATCGTCAATTTACCGCAATATAAATTCACTATACCAGATTGTTTTTGCTGTTTATTGACTCCACTGCGGGTATCCACTATTGCCTATGTAGGTGTTTTTTACACCAGTTATGTCGAATCGTTATTTTACTTGTTTTTATTAATTCACAACACGGGTAGCGCCAAATGTAATCAACAACTGTGAAGTAAAATTAAAATCCATATTTGTGTCTTCAACTTGGAACTTTAGCCTGCGGTCACGATTAAGTCATCTTCTCTGAAGCAGACTTAAAGAGGCAAATTTTTGAATGGTGAATCGATTGAGAATTTCAATTGGGTTTATTGGGAATAAGTAAATGCTTTTAGTTGATACTCGGGACTATCCAGTAAACAAACTCCACCCTGCCCTTTGTCAGGCAATTAAACGATACCGATTAGTAGTTATCAAATAGATGCACAGTCCTATCTTTAACGAAGTGCTATTGGACATTGTCACGAAAAACAAAAATTAGATCATGTCTACTGCCAGAACACATATTTTTATAGTACAATCATGGGTGTAGTTAACCAGCCCAGCATTTCAAAAACACGTTACTTGGTCTGCATAACAATTTGTAAGCTGCCACAAATTTTGTCGTTGATCTAGTACCATACGAATGTAAAAAATTGACCCATTTTATTCACGATTCTGACCATTGGAGTTTCTGCATAGTAACCAATCTTGCATAGAAGTACTTTGCAAAATTGGAATCATGGTTTGTTAGTATTTTGCGTTAATACTGAGTAAAAATTCAAAGAGTACCTCGGTTCCATTAGCTATGTGTGAGTATAAAGGTGAATTTAACGTTGGGAAGAAAGAGTTTTCGTTAGTGATCTTGGCTTTTGACAGTACATTTACTCATCCACAGGCCTTGACGCCAAAGCCATTTTGCTGGTGCACAAGCCACAGCAACAGACGAGTCAACGTAGGGTGTGTTGGGATGAAAATGATGCGTGCATCCTTGCTGCGATTGACAGCAAACCGAACTTCTTGTCGAGGCTTGCTGAAAAGTGCCAAAACAGGTGTTGACATCCGCCGAGGATGTTTTGCATTTCATCCACTGCTCGGTGCAATCCAGCCCAGGTTAAAGTGGCACCATTTGTGTTGTTCCAAAAACTCGCAGATACCGTGACTAACTTTCACTTCTTTTAACAAACACAACTGTCATGCGATGAGGCCAGGTCGGATTTCGGTAGTGCGGTGGCTTAAAAGTCCATTCCAATAATCACAGTGTTGTCTGCGTCAAAACATCCGTTAGCACGATAAACTAGAAGCTATTTTAAATGCTTGGAGCACTCTACATAGGTGTTTATTGAGTATGTTGTGGGCCTCAGTATGTGGTTCTGAACCACGCCGGGGCCACGGAATTAACCCTGGCCCGATTACGTGGAGAGGACGTGGATACAACCGTTTACTTCCGAGCTAAACCACGTTGGTGTCATTGTGTCATGTGTGGGGTTTACGCGTGTGTATTTTTTACCTCAGATGCCTAAATCACACATGAGCTAACATCGAGACCTAGGTGTGAGGATACTCCAAGACAAATATTCGTGCGAATGGAGGGGGAGTTGAGGATCCACGCGGCTGGCGACATGCAGCGAAAAGTGGAACCCTGTGTCGGGGGTGGCGCAACCGGATTAAGGGGTGTGAATAAACGCGATTCACAACAAGTAACTTAATAGACTTGTAACAGAAGAGCTTCCGAGGCAGTGTAAGGTCTTCACATATAAGTCCATCCATTTTTTTATGCTGAAGCACATGGTTTTGGCAGTAACAAGCTCGATGATGTTGTTTACATGGGTATTACAAATTAATTTTTCCAAATGAGGAGTGACAGATGATGGCTCTGAACAGGCTGCGGGCTTCACGACTGCGTCTCTTGACATTATCGTTTGTTGGAAATCGAAAAAAAACAAATCCAGCAGAAGTTTTAACGCTATGAAAGTGTTTTCAGGATTTTGAGGTCTCCCTTTCAGAAGGCAAATTATTTTTCGCCTTTTAAAAGGGGCGCATTTAGCTCCTTTGACTATGCCCATGTGGAGAGTCACGATTCAACGCAATGGGAAAGTTGAGGTAGTATATCTCAAGATGGTCAACGTGTCATTGAGAGGTCTGGTGACTTGGTGGGCTTCTAACTGATAATTTATGCGTCTGCATAATTTATCACATGAATTCCTCACAAAAATTCACACAAATTTAACTCCCTTGCACAACTCTGAAATTCGTTTTATTAATCCCGTGCCAACGACCCACACAACAAACCCAACTTTGGCACATAACACGTTTTTTGGTTTCCCTATAAATTCTAGGTAGAAATGGTGGGTGGGTGCTTGTAAATAGGTCTAGAATTTAATAGCATTCGTAGTTTTTGTGTAATGTAACTAATACAGTGCACGCAAACTTGAAGCCGACCTCTGTGCATCCACCTCGCGTGCGATTTGGATCATTGACCGGTTATAAGGATGTCATCAAAATATCGCATGAGTATAGTCAAAAGCACCTGTGTTTGACCCAAATTCTGGCATTTTATTCGACTTCAAATAGGGGCGAAGGCAGATTTACAACTTGTCTTTCTTTGCCTTCCTTTAACTTGTCAGCTTTTTTGATGTTGTGAGGGAAGCACAGAAATAAGTTAATTCAACACGCAACATCGCCTTTTGGTTGAGTTTGCACAAATACCACCCAGTCGTGGCATCACGCGACTCATTTCATTCACTTCTAAAACTACCACACTCCCATACATACGTTAGGGAAATCAACTATCATTCGAAGTCCAAAATCATTCGATGGGAACACTGTGTTCATCATGATTAAAATGATACAATGGAGAAAAATATCTTTTTTTAGAATTATCTAATCTAGACCGACGCTTTGTTCAAAATTCTGAGAAGTTAACAAGCGGCAGACATGAATGCAACTACGAATTGATTAGCTCCCACAACCGGGTAGATGTAGTTTAAAGAGAGGGATTTCCAAATTCAACAATCATCACTTAAACCCAAAGTGTTGAACGAAGAAAGAATTTGGTCTTTAAAAGTCCCATCTACCACACGGTTTTCTATCACTCAAAATTACCAGTTCAGTGAAGCGGACAGATCGAATTTCGGACGAGAAACTTATGACCGCAACAAATGAATTAGCCACTTTTATTAATCGTGACCTTTTGTCAGAGCATTTGTAATTTTACTTCAGAGGGTGCCCATTTCGATACTTGTTTTCATGTCACATTTCCTTTGCACAGTAACAACTGCTAGCATAAAAAGACGTTTCTATATCAAGTGTAATCACAACGACATTGAATTTCCTACATATTTTAAGACAGTCTTCTGAGAATCTCGAAGGAGCTCTCTAAGCGGGACCCCTGTGGCAACAGAAAGCTAGGTAGAGTGCCAGTTCATGGTATTTGGGAGATCAGCGTGAGATGTATCTGTTTGGAGTGTTTTCAATTGACGTTTATTCTTTCAAGGGACTTCGTTCGTTTAAATGAGGCTCGATTCTAAAGGCCATTGCTTTCAAATGCTGTCCAGCATCGCGTAAATAGCAGGAAAATATGCGATTTTTTCCCAAACCATCGGCAGGCGCACTTCCCTTGAGGCCGTTTTTGTGAATACAAAGCCAGGGACATAGGTACACAAGCCATGTCGTAGACTCAAAGCATTTCCCTGCAGGCGTTCTAGTATCCTTCTACCTTTCTTGTCTTAGAGGCTCCAGTCTGGCGTGGTCACTTTCACAAAATACTGACAGTTGCTAATCCAATTTTTTTTGACTGACGCAATTGCGGGAACATCGGTCTACACAAAGTACCAAAGTGAGCACCGAGTGGATCTTTGATACTAGACAAGTATGGCAAGGATGTGAGCATGCATTTTGTAAGCTTGCATTGATTACTACACGCCTCCACATTGTCATAATGTAGAGCGTGTTCGGAACTACTTCTGCTGTTTTCGATATCGGTGAACTTCGTGTGTTTATCTAAGTTTAGTAAACCTGTACTTTTTTACATCATTTGAAATCAGACCCTCGTCCACAGAGAGATAAACTTAAACGCCGTGTCTAGAAAACCTACTTCTTGGCTCAACTGTTTCGTAAGCGGCCCATGAAAAATTGTAGTGTAAAACCGGTAACTATCAGCAATTATGTCGTAGCTAATACCTCAAATCAGTGGGCTGAATAGATGTTCAAACTACAGATTTTAGAAAAACACTTGGAGATGGAGTACCACACAAGCGAAACACCAAATATTAGCTACTTTATCAGCTAAAATGAAATCTCATAAGACGACTTCTCTAATACAATTTAAGGGCTAGTGGATTCACACCAGTAATTAGGCCGAATTGATCGGTGTCGTTAATTTAGGGGCGAGTCTTTGGTGGATTCAAGCTATTATAGCTTTTACTATCTTGGGAAAATTGATGCACAGATCTAGAATATTTCCAAATCAGAAATGACGCATCACTGCATTTTTTTAAACCGCACACACTCGCGATTTCGGTCTAAACATTCTGCTGATTTATAAAACGAAGACAGGCATGGGTTTGTTCAAGACCGAAGATAGTGAAATTACACCGAAGCGCTGGCTTATTTTTCACTGTCTTTCTTCTACTGTACCTCGGACGCGTTTAAGGAAGTGAAGAGGTGTATACCTCAGTCTGAACCAAGCAATACAGCCAAAAAATTAACATGCGGTCGAAACATCATTGCGACACATAAAGTGTCAATATTCCTCCATTCGGAGTAGTTGTCTAGTGTAAATTGGAAACAAACAGGAATTTTCTCTTTTGGAACTACCGGAATCTGTGCTGCTTAGCAAAAGAGATCTGTAGAATAAGTATAAGGTCATATCGTGCTAGAGGAAATCCAGAACTGTCCCTACCGAATTAGGAATTCGTTTTACAAACACGTTTTCGCAGTTAGTGTGTGCTATTGCAATCGGCAGCAGCATCAAATGAGATTAGATGCACTAGTTATAAACCTGCAGAGTGGACAGTCACTTTCAGGCGAAACTTGTCGGCTCGATTCGGTGGTCATGTGTACTCCTAAAACCCATTTAATCCGTGTATTTCCAAATTTGCCCATCTGGTAATCGGTATTTTATCAGCAATTTCGGTTTTGCGCTAACAAGACAAGAGTTGATATATCCAGCCCGTGTTCTTCGGTTTCGACAAACTTCCTTGGACGTATTGTAACAAGTTATCATTTCAAACTGTGTTTACTGTTACACTTCCATCCTCTCTTGACTTCCATCGATCAGACGTAGGACTCTTTAACGTTTGGTAGTCGATAAATAGAACCCAACAAGAAAACCGAATGAAATAATTTAATTTATTAACAACACGGTTAAGCCCACTGTCCAGGGGGGAACGGCCCAAGGCTAGGCCAAAAGGATGACTCCTGCTGGCCGTGTGATTAGTGTGAATGAGGCGTGTCGTTGTTACCGCCCTCACAGGCTGCGGCGTGGGCGCGGCGCGCGCACGCACTAGCGTTGGCACGTGCGCACGTTCAAACGTGCACGCGCTCGTTCAATGCGAGCATGAATCAGACGGGCGCGCACGCACCGCACTAATGTGTCATGAGCGCGTTGAAATGCTGACGCAACGGCCTTGAGTCCCATTGCAGCTCAATTCAGCACGTTACCAAGTCCGTTGTTAAGGCGTTGGTCTGTGGAGAGACTAAGGGCTCGTGCAATCCATGGAAAATAGGCCCATTTATTGCGCAGTGGGAATTCCCAAGAAGCCTAACTGCTAACTTAAAGCAGTCATCAGTTGATGATCTAGTCAAACATCTGTGGAAGCATCTTTCAGTTAGTTTGTGTGATCACCATCGTCATGGGTTTCGCTTTTAAAAAGGATACGCGAAGCGGGTGGCCAAAATGGTTAACACATCTTAATCTTTGACAGTTCTTCTTACCAAAAGTTCATTTATGAAAAAAACGGCCAGTAAGATCTATTTGTGCTTAGCGCGTTAACGAAGAGAAGCTAGAGTGTAGGGTTTATTACAAAACAGTTCATGACAAAGGATTGTGTCAGAAAATTAGTCTATTAGTTTTCAAGAGCCTTGGTAGTATTCGGCTCGAGAGGCCATCGTATATGCCAACACCGCGTTGCACAATTCCTATCAATCTCCCTTTCTGCGACATATGGCGATATGTTTGAGCCCAAGATTTATTCTGTCGTCTTTAGAGGTGCTTTAGCTACTCCTTTTTTGCCTTAATTGGTCGCCCAGGTACCAGAGTGGGAGTGTATCTATAAGACTTCTTGGCCAGTCTGGAAAAATGAAGTGCATTTCCCCAGTTTGTGGGTAACATATTCGTGAATTCATTTACGGTCTTTTCTACCCAATATTGTACTACTTATTTCTTATCGGGCCAATGAAGTCAATGAATCTGAAAGTGCAGCAATATAGAGTTCTGACAATTCAAGTAATTTATTTAAATCCGGGTTCTATTATCGGGCTAGTGCAGAAGCCCTCATTTAAATTGATTTATGACAGAAAACATTAATAATACTACAATAAAGACAGTCATGGCATCTACTCCAAACGGATACAACCTCAGAGCAGTCGATACTAGCACAGGCCTTCACTCTAACAGTTGCATTTGGCCAAATCTAAAGTCGTGGGAATCAAATTAGGAGTTACCTTCGATCTTGTTCGTTGTCCAATGCTGCATCATTTTGTACCGCTAAAATACCTCCTAGTAGTACTTTTCCTGATAACTCTTCGGATTATTGTTGCTATAGTTTTGTTCTCGTGGGTGAGTAGAATTAAAAGAAACCAAAAATTATCAATGGGGTTAATTTTGACGTGGGTCGGAGAAAGAGTAATTTGCGCCATTGCACTGGGATTTTCTCCTAAACTGCCCTCCCCTTAGGATGTTGTTACCTTCCACAGTCTTCTCTTTTATTTATGTGCACGTCAGTAGTAAAAATAACAGGAATGTTGAATGCTTGGGGCCACACATAACCGGTACTCGCTTTTTTGGCGCCCCGTGTCTGGTATATCGGCCACCGCGACGATAAAAACGAGGCAAACAGAACAAAAAGCTTGGTAGTCAGTAAAACTGTTCCAATGCTTACAAAGCAGTAAATGCAGGGTAAATTTGTGTTTTGGGAGTGTTGCATAAGCGTGGGACCATATTTCAATTCTTTCTCACTGATCCGGGGGGAGGTTAATCCGGAGAATTGTTTGGCAACATCATCAACAGATCTTACTGCGGGTTGGCATAATCATTTTCTTCTTTTCCCACACCCTGTAAAAAAGCTTTTTTTTTTAAAATCTGCTACTCCGAAGAAATTCGTCAGTAAAGAATGTTTAGGTAAGCGAGGGTGTCAAGCTCTAACTCTGGAAGCAACTTGTTACCGATTCAGCCTGTTTGAACGAGTCTTTTTAAAATTAATCAATTTTGACAGTTCACTGTGATTTCGCCAATTGATGTGCTTTTAGCTGCAACACCAAGTAGTGAAGTAATCAATATCAGATAAAACATTTTCCAGATTTCTGAGAACCCGTGTTATTTCATACAAGATTCCTTCTGTAGTAGTCTATCGATGGAGAAACTAAAGTCTTTTCCTTGAACTGTCATACTCTAGATTTGTGCCAGCATTACAATTGATGTCCTTGGTGTTACTGAAAAGAGCAGTCTGTATTCAGTAACGAGGTTAATTTTCACATTTTATGAAACCAAAATTTTATTTTCATTGTTACTTGAGATATTTTAGTAGAGAATACTACAATATATGCTAAGTCAAACTGACCTAACTGAAAACCGTTACCTCTAACCTTCTTTACGTGGGTACCATTAGATTTATTTCCAGTGGCAGTTTTTACGTAGAATCGATTTAAAAAGCCTCCCAGCGTTCGGAGTGCACACCGCCTAGTCAATAAACGCCAATACTACCAGAGCCACGTGGGTGCGGATGTCCCATTCGCCTAACGGTTAACACGAGAAAAATCCCCGCCCCCAACTTCAATCTAACAGGATCTGTAGGAGAATAGGACAATACTTCAACGGCATCACTTGGAAAAGCATGCTTGATCAGGAAAAGTGGCAGTCATTCTTGTGTGGCGCGTGAATTTAAAGTTTAATTATACATCATAATTTGATCTTCCTCTTAACTCAATGTGAGATGAAAAACTCGAAAATCTGACCGCATTATTAGAGCATAATAACTCAGCAGAGAAACATTTCCAGCGCCCTCTTGGCACAAATACGCCGCTACGACGGCTTGTAGCTACTTGCACTGACAACCAATCAGTTTCGTGTAAATGACCTCAATCACACGAATGCGTATTTCATGCCCGATTCACTCGCTCGTGTGCACGCGCTTAGACGCATAAACAAACATCACAAGCACCAATCAAGGCGCAGCGTAGTCGTAAGCGCCGATCGATAGCCAGTGCCAACGCTATTTTCAGGTATGCATACACAAACCCGGGCTTTTGCCTTTCAATTAATTAGACGTACACATATTGCAATATAATGGATAGATAATGTGGGCTTATTAGAGCAATATATTAGTAATTTTTCAGGCAGGCTACTTGCTATCAGCCAGTTCGGTGATTTTACAATTTATAATGCGGAATTTTGTTTTGAACGACCTCTTTAGGCTCCTTGTGCTCGTTGCAACGGACTGGAGACCTAAGTCCCTAGTATGAAATTTGTTGGTTCCTTACCTCAGCCACAAAACCTAAATCATTGTGACGAGTTAAGAGAGCACTATATACCACCCAACAAGGATTGAGTCAGCGGAGGGACAGAACGACAGCCGTCTATTCGAGATCTCGACCAATTCGTCGTCGGCGTGTGTTCACGCGGTTGTGTGGCGTTTTAGCAGATGTTCAAGCGTGAAATAGCGTGATTCGTAAATGTGCTAACATCGAGACCTTGGTGATAATCCACGATAATCGATCGCGCCAATGAGGTGAGTCGTAGTTCTGTGGGGGTGAGGACATGCTATGAAAGGGGGAACACAGTGTAGGAGACTAGAGAGGCCGGATTAATGAGTGTGGATCAACGCGAATCACAACGCATCTAAAATGATGGGAAGAGAGCACACGAACAAGAGGTTGAGGGCATTGTTGAAGCTCTTACCAAACGAAGGAAATTTGATTTAAAAGACGTGTGTGACGTTGACAGACTAGTGGTGTTTTGAAGATTGTGTACTCAGCTTTTGGTGTGGGTCTTTTGCATAAGACAGATTCAAAATATATGCAAGAGGCTGCTCTCTGAATTTCTACTGTTCTCATCGCCAAAGCTCGAGTGTATCTCCACACGCTAAATTAACACAGGGCAAGACAACTGAATTTTATTAATTAGTGATAAATTTAAGCCTTCTGCTGCATAAATTAAACTAAAAATGTAGAATGTTTTCCATGCTTGAAATTCGTTTGACACCAACGTTTTGCACATGTTGAATAAGCCATTTAAAAGTATCCCGTGTGACTAATCAGCTGATTAGGCGATATGACAGCTAAAAATATTTTAGAAGACCATTTACACTCCGATGTTCAAATTTTTCATTCCTCGTAACGTATTCGTCTAAAAAAGCTGATTACTGACTCTCGCGACAAATGACTTTAAGGTACCATATTTTAAATGCAGTGTCATTAGATCAATGACATTAACGTAAGTGCGAATGCGGAAAATCTCGAATTGAAGGCAAGATGGTTGGTAATCATTCGTCTGCCAGGGTGTACAGACTGCTTGGGACCAATATTTATTCGAAATATCGCAATCACACCCTAGCTTTTAATATCGCCAACATCAAACTGCAAGGCTTACTTCTCTTGACTTGAAAACAACAGCTGACAATCATGAGAGCTAAGATTCCTCAGAGAATTGCCGGTTTGGTTCCCAAAAGCACACACGAGTAGACTGAGAAAGAAGACCGTAGATAACACGGGGCCCATTGGATTTATCGTCACAATTTGGGCTTAGTCGCTGGAGCATGCTATGCTTTAAATTGCATTCAAGATAATCGTGTTTGCTCACGCTTAGTAAAGATATTCACG
Source organism: Mesocestoides corti (assembly GCA_900604375.1). Lineage (NCBI taxonomy): Eukaryota > Metazoa > Platyhelminthes > Cestoda > Cyclophyllidea > Mesocestoididae > Mesocestoides > Mesocestoides corti. The sequence continues at coordinate 20,526 of UXSR01005450.1, forward strand.
TGCAGATCGTCATAGCTACATGGATTAATTTCAAGATTATCGATTGAATTAAGGTTTGTTGTTTAATCAGCTTCCAGATTCCGTTAGAACCATAAAAACAAGCTTGTAGTTATGGTAAAATAACAGCACGTTTAGAGGAGGTTTTTGCAGAAAAGACGAGTGCGTTAATTCCCGGAGTTATACGATAGAAGCTACTGCAGTGGAGGGAAACCGTTACAAGCACACAGGCGCGTATCCCTGTCAATTGCAGTATTGGGCGAGGTTACAAGGTTTGTGTACCCACTAACCAGTTTAAAGTGCTATAAATCACTCAAAACCTGTCAATTACCTTAGCTTATGAAGATAGCCAATTACTGAAGATGGCAACAGCGGCATGCAGCCCCATCTGGGTAATCGCTGAGATCCAGGAAAAGCTATAAAATTTAGTGAGAACTCCCGGAAGCATTTCTCCAGGGCATAATCAAGCGGCATTAGCCACTTGCAGGGGGGCATAACAGGCGTCAAGCGTGGAGTTTCCACTTATTAGTAAGGTGCAACAAGCACATAATCGGGCACGAGGTTGTCGAAGTCATCCCTATCCACATGACATGATCAGTTCCACTTCTTATACTATGGCATTTACTTGAAAAAAAGGACGAAGTCTTTCGGCACGCACCAATCTTGATCAGTGAGTATTAAGTCGAGATCTATAGAAGTTAGGGCTATTGTGCCAAATACGCAAATACATGACTCCCATAAAATCTGTTTCTCGCAGTCAGAAGCCGAAAAACCCGACAGCAACAAAGAGCTTGTGGCAGTGTTCATAAAAGAGAAGCCACCACGCAGAAATAATGATTTAAATCGACATGTAGCCACCTCAATACACAAGGGTTATAATATCACTTTCACGACATGAACTCTTCTAAAATCGAAAACAGACCACCTCCTCTTATCATGTTCCATATATGGGCCAGCAAATTTAGCCCGGGCGACGTGAAATGAAGCGTCGGCTACAAATATGACTCCGGAGCCCCCAGACTACAAAGTTAAGAAAATGACCACAAATTATCTGAAAATATGCGGGTTTAATCGCCAGCCAAACCATTCACAGGGTCTTTCATTGCATACAGAGTCAGTAGAAAAGAGCGTGGGAGCCGATGGAGGTATGGCAGGGATAAATGCCCATATATACAGCTCTGTCTGTACAATATGTATATATAGGATTTGGGGTTACAACTCTTAGCATCACAGAGTAAACACGCAGCATGGTCACGGACGTCTCTACACTGTACACGGAATCATGCGCCTGGATGCGCACGCACTAGGGCCGATTGGACAGCAGCCGAGGATCACGAGACGATGAGGAGAAAGACGCAAGCGATGGTGCTACAATTGGAGGAGGAATAATGCTGTTACAGGCGACCGAAGATGGAGCAGGCAGGAGAGGAGCAGGGGGTGATGGGTGGCGCTGCCAGGAGGGAGGTGGAGGTTGGAAGGAGTAGGGTGGGGGGATGCTGCTAGAGGCAGAATCCATACCATGTCCCTGAGACAACGGAGGACGGTGAAAATCAGAGTTCACGTAGGTATTGAAGCCAGGACCGGGTCGATTGAAGGCGTTGTTGTATCTTTGAAGAAAAACGCGAAATATGAAGATAGTTGCTTTATAAAGAAAGCAAAGATCCCAATTCACCATAACACAAGTAGACAACAGTCTACATTGAACGCACGCGACGTGAATAAACACATACAAAAAAAAACAACTGCAAACTCCCTTGTTCCGATTTTTGAGGTAAAATTTGTTAAATATGCACACAGTCACGCAGACGAAGCTGTGAGGCTTCAGACACACGAACTTACCGATCATTGTTAAAGTTCCCTGAACTTCCAGACCAGTCGTTGCGACTACGGTGCCTTGGCAGTCTATCATTTGAATTGACACCTCGTCGACAACTCGCCCATTCCCCAGTGAATTTCTTTTCCCCAGCATTGGGTGAAGAATAGCGCTTACCACCTCCGCTACTACTATGTCTGTGATGGGAGTGACCGCGGTGCTGGGAATGGCGATCCACGTTTTTTTTGCTATCGCCTCCAACGTCGGGGTCCTCATGGTGACGACTGTGGTGGTTCTCCTGATGACGATGATGGTGTCGATGATGATGACGACCACGATCGTGGCTATTACAGTCATCACGGTGCTTGTCTGATAGCTTGGTGGACGAATTAGTTTCGAAGTCATCTTGCTTAATTAATTCATTTGCTCGCGCCAGTCGGTAAGCCTGCTGCAGTTCGGAAGCATTTCGTTCAGAAAAGTTTTGCACAAATTCCCAATACAGCCTAAAAATGAATACAATTTACAAGTCATTTCAAGAAATTTTACGTCAGCATTTACAACAGCCACACGTTTTTTGGAGTTCAAAACAGTGACAGGCGTAAGGTCTGGAGATAAAAGAACTAGATAAACTTGTCACTTATCAATCATGCAGATTATGTGTAGGGAACTCGACTTCACAAGTTTCAATTTGGATTGTCGTCCAAAATCCTACCTCGGACAAATGACGAAGGCCTACTAAGAAAGCCATAATAAAAACATACCCGGACCGCATTCTGGATGAAATTGAACTAGACCTAGTAAACTGTCTAAGGTCACACCTCCTGTTTTGAACTATACATCACAGCAATCCACCTTGATGATGGTCAAAGTTAAGCTTAATTTATGTGAACAGACATTAGCTATCCCAACGCAACTGCTTAAATTGTCTTTTCGTCTAATCGAAATTGGTAAAGATGAAAGGATGTTAATATAATTTTCCACTTTAACACGTTTTTTTATCAAAGCAGTGTAAAACGATGCAATAAGTTAATGAAAGAGGGGTAAACAGAACGAGGCGCTGCGAAACTACCAAAAGAGAATCAATCGAACAAACACACAATAGTGTAAGACAGTCACAGAGGGAGGAACAAATGGGAACTCACTTTCTCCAAGTGTGGCGTTGTTCACGATCTTCAATGCCACTAACTAACATCCGAATGTGTTCGCCAATACCGAGGACGACACGATCGAATTGCTCCCCCTTCATTATGTTATCGTTCTCTAAGCGCTCCAAATGCTTAAATAACTTCTTAATTGGATGAAGTTTCTGTTTGCACTAAATTAAAGCAAACAAACGTAAGTTAGAAAAAAAATCAGAGATTGAACGCGACTACAGCAAACAGCCCCACCTTGTCAAAAAGTGGTCCACGCATTTCATGGAACTCCTCCTGTTCTGCTTTGCTAATTGACACTAGATCGTGATTGGCAGTGTAATGCAAAGGCTCGTGCTTTGGTCTTGAGTCTTTTTTGGTCTTCTTTGCTGGTGGTTGGTCATCATTGGTCTCAGTTTTTAGCGGCCGCTTTGTGGATTTCTTTAACTTTAAGGACTGTATAGTGGGAACCGAAGGCATATCAACATCATGTTCGGAATCCGATGAACTGTCGTCAGACTCTACAAATTCTGCAGACTTGGGTTTAATGCCTGGACGTGATGAATCCTCTGTGAGGATTGGGGCTGTGGAACGCTTCGAGTGCTTCTTTTTTTGTTGCTTCGAGGCCTTTTCGTGACGTCGATGCATTACCCCTTTTTTGGAGTCCTTGGTATTTGCTGTTGTGATTGATTTGTTCAAAGTCTTGAGGAGATAATCTACACGGGCCCGAATGTGGCTCGCCTGGGGTCGCTCATTTGCAGATAGCGGAAGGAGCTTAGAACCGAGACCAAGATCGGAATCCAATTTAATCGCTTCCCAATTGTCGTAACCGTGCTCATAGACCCCAACAAGCAAATGAACATCGTCTTTGGCATCCCAAGGGTTCGACCAATTAGCATACTTGGGAACAAATGGAAGCTCGTAGTTCAGCCTGTCTTCTTTGGAGGATGTGGGAAGCACCTTGTACAAAATCTCTAGGTGGCTTAAACTCATAAATAGGGATTTGGCAGCGACAGCAACCTTGCCATAGTAGTAGACTGGTCCCTTTTGTTTGGAGGTGTTACTAGCCACGCTATCAGCTGTCTCCGATGGCGATTGCATTGCAGCCTTGCAGCCCTTAAGAATTGTTTCTACCACTTCACGAACTTCGTAACTCGTTCGATCAGGTAATTCGGCTTCAGCCGCAATTGCATCTATACGTTCAAGTGGGCGTGCGAACCGTTTTATGGCCCTAACAAGAGCTCGAATCTCCTTATCCGACAAACGAGCAGGGCGCCTCCCGTCAAGCTCACTTTCTGAACAGGAACTACCAGTGTGCTCGGAATTGTCGACGCCAGCCTGAAATGTTTTCACTTGTCTTCTGCGGCGTGGCCCTAATTCAAGATCTAAGAGGGCATCTTGACTCTCCTCTCGTTTCACCTGCTCTCTCATCTCCTCAGGAATTATTTCGGACCACATTTTAGTACCTTTTCCTGTGGGTTCAATTTGGACGGGTTTTGTGTCTTCTTGTTCCAGCTGATCGAGGGTCACCACATTAAAGGTGGAGAGAAGAACGTTTGCCGGATTATAAGGGTCTTCTTCGGCATTCGCATCTCGCATTTCAGCACGGTTGAGGATATCATCTATGTCGACCTCAACCTCAGCAACTTCCTCTTCATTTTGCTTAAAAATACTCTCAGCACCATGGCGGAGAATCTCAGTAAGAACCTGACCTTTTGAATCAGTTTTTCGATTATTTCCACCCCGACTACTTCCCGAGTCCATTCGTTGAATAACCAGATGATCGAGAAGCATCTTTCGAGTAGCACTTTCAATAATTTTTTCTTCGACGGAATCCTTCACAACCAGTCGGTAAACGGACACTTGTTTTGTTTGGCCGATTCGGTGAGCGCGCGCTTGCGCCTGAAGGTCGTTTTGTGGATTCCAATCGGAATCAAAAATAACTACAGTATCAGCAGTCGCTAGGTTGATACCTAGACCACCGGCGCGCGTTGACAAGAGAAAGCAGAAGTCGGTCGATCCCTCGGCATTAAAATGATCAAGTGCCTGTTTTCGAAGTTCACCCCGAATTGAACCATCCAAACGTTGGAAACCCCAGCCGCGAAGTTGAAGGTAGTCAGCAATTATATCGAGCATTCTTACCATCTGACTGAAAATGAGAACGCGATGACCCTGTGGTTTGAGTCGTTGGAGAAGCTTATCAAGAAGCATTAATTTTCCGCTACCTCTGATAAGTTCGCGAAGAGTTGCGTCATCTACTCGACGAAAGTCCTCGTCCGGTGGAGGTGCAATAAGGTTCGCGTGGTTGCAACACTTTTTAAGCTCCATCACAATATTGATGAATGACGTTTTGTGGCCACGAGTGACTTTCAGTAATCCATCATAGTTACGGGCAAGTATAAGACGATAAAGAGTTGCCTGTTTTTTCGACATTTCTACGCGGAGAATTTGTTCCGTCTTTGCAGGAAGCGACTGCTCAACGTCTTTCTTTACACGGCGTAAAAGAAAAGGTTCGAGAGTACGGTGAAGGTTCTTGATTGCTTCATAACTATCTGGCGAATTAGTTTGTCCCTGGAGGCTATAGTTTGATTCGAATTCTTCCCAATCTTCAAATAGATTTGGCATCAAGAAATGCAAGAGGGACCATAGCTCTTTGAGAGAGTTTTGAAGAGGTGTGCCCGTAATTAGTAACCGAGTGTTGGTGTCAAAAGTGAAAAGAGTTTTGTACAACTGGCTGGCATCATTCTTCAAACGGTGAGCTTCGTCAACCGCCAGAGCCGCCCACGAAACCTGCCCAAGCCACGACTTGTCCTTCAGCAATATCTCATAGGTCGTAACGCAGACGTTAAATTTGAGCAGCTGCTGTCGTCTCCCACCACCTACTCCGGCATGAGACCACTCGTGTTCGCGAATGAACTGCCGCGAAATATGATCACCTACGTAGACAATCATGTTCAGCTGAGGAGCCCAAAGCTCGAACTCCTTTTGCCAACTGGAAATGGTGCTCAAGGGAACAACGAGAAGAAAGGGCCCATGGATACCGTGCTCATGAAAGAGGTAGGAGAGGAAACTAACTGCTTGGATGGTCTTCCCGAGACCCATTTCGTCAGCAAGAATAACGCTGTTACCACGAGTCCATGCGTGCGCGATCCAATTGAGCCCCTTGAGTTGGTAGTCACGCAACTGCAAGTCAGCATTACCTTCACCTACGTATTTAGGCTGCTCCATGAGCCGAACAAAACGTGGACGATTCAAAAGAGCCGCGTGATGTAAATTTGGCAGAGTCGTCGAATTGCATCGCCTCTGGTAAGCCTCGATAGCTCCAGGATAGAGAAACTTGATAACTCGTCCTGATTCCCATGTACAAAATCGGTAGTCGAGCCGACGCCACTTGCACAGATAGTCAACCGACCCCTGTTCTTTGTCCCGGCTGTGAGCGACAATTCTATCAACATCCATCTTTTCCGAAAGAATGAGTTCATTCCGCTCATCTTCGTAGAGCATCGCTTCAAGTTCGTCACGGCCGGCTAGCTTTTCGCGTTCTTTTCGCTCTTCAACGATCGCCTGATATGCGTAGAGGCGTTTCAGTCCATCAACGGGACACCCACGATCGGTGCTTGTAAGTGAGGCCTCAGTCTCCCAAGTGGAATGGATGTGGCTCCAAGAGCGCCACTTGATCAAGTATTGCACCTCACCCTTTTCCTTAGCAGGATCAAATCCTTCATTTGGATCGTATTCAAGACGACAATTGTAAAGGGTTGTCCGATTCCCTGTGGCACCGACGCGACGAACAGCGTGACTCAGAACCTCTTCAATCACGTCAGTTTCCTCCTCACCCATGTCTGCACCGGTGTAATCAGTTGGAGCTTGCCGGGAATCCTCAGCTGTTGAGTCATCGGACAAATTTTCATGTTGCGGACCGTAAGAATCAGCATCAGAGATATCAGCTTGCTTTACTTCCTCCAAGAAGTGGTACCTAACAAGATAAAACAATGTTTCGACGATAAAACGCGGAAGGAAAAAAAATTAAAAAGTTTCAATAGCACAAGCATGAAGTGAGGAAATGATGAAACTACATTGGTGAGGCGGATGGAGGGAGGGATGAATGCAAGGCGGACAGGTGCATGCTCTAACCTTTCAGACGCCTTCCCAGACATTCTTATCAGGGGACCTCGCGGTTTTTGCAGCATTGCGTGCTGAGTTCTACATACACATAATATAAACACTTATTAGGTTATTGGTAAAGGCTAGAGTGGGATCAGAATAATGTTGAGCAACAGATCGTACAATTGAACCTACGGAACAAACCTGTTAGCATTTGCAGCCAAAGGAGCCCGGCGACTGCGACTTTCTGCTGTGTGCCCGTTTGCCATTTCATAATCTCCATCATCTGCCGAATCACTTTCGTCATTGAAAGCACTTTTATAGTTGACCCGGCAACCACGAGTGCGGCCCGAAAACCGGGAACTGTGCTACAAGAAATACAGACGTACACGTACATAGTTCATCACCTTAAGTCATTTGAAAGGTTAAAATTAATGCTAGTTTTCATCGTAAATTGATATTTCCATAAACTGCGTTAGAAAAATCCAAGTTTAAGGTATCGAGAAAACAAGAAAGTGATAAAATAATCCGTCCAAAAAAATCCAAGCATGAAAACCGCCGATGTAATAGACGAATAAAACATAAAAGCTTCAACTTTCCAATTTAATTGCCCTTTCAATCCTGTTAAAGGGGGCAGCTTAAAAGCGACTACTGTGCAATTACTCAAAAAAAATTTAAAAATGTAATTTGTGAATCAACCCACTCGATTACAGAACCTAAATACGAGCCCGATCCACAGGATTTGCCGATTTTCACATAAAGACCCGCAACCAGAAAATCGAAAATAAGTACCCACAATTACTGCAAAATTACCCTATTTTTGTACAGCCCCCGATTCGAACTGCTTTCCGAAGAATTCTCATCACGTGCCTCTTCATCTGAATCAGATTCTGAGAGGATGCGCCCACGCGCCTTAGTCGGGGGTCGTCGCTCTATCCCAACTTCTGCAATGGCGTCAAAGCGATTGGGCTCTTTACGACTCCTTTCTGATCTCCTGATACCATAAAGCTCGGGGTCATACTCAAAGTCCTCCCGAAGCTAGAAATGAGAAACTGGGACTTTACTTAACGAAGATGGGACCAAATTTGTAATGCTTGAACAAGTGAACTCACCTCGCGAATATTCTGTTTGCGGGACTTCTCCGGTTTGCGCCCAAATGAACTGTGCTGATTGAAATCTGATGCCTCATGTGAGTACTCATCGACATCGTCACTTCTAAATATCAAAGAAAAGTGGGTTTGAATCGTGAAGAGGAGTGCATAGAGTAGCTTAATCGATTGGTTAGGCTACGGCAAGACCAGAGTGAAGCTGGAAACAGGCGTAAAGGCTTCTGCAGTACACAAATCGCTCTGTTGGTCACCTGATTAAGGTTTCGAAGGCACATCTCACCCCCACACAAAATCTAAAACCATTCGCAGATAAAAATGACCCCCAACCAGAGAGGCCAGCTGAGAACACACCAAATATTTACACCTGCTCAGCCAACTACTTGGACGATTACAATGCCTATACTATCCAAGTTTGAATTGAACCCCAATATCTTCATTTACGTCAGCGAAACTCAACATGGTTGTCAAGTCAGGAGGCGCCCTCCTAGGCCTCTCAATAAGACATAGCTTCATGAGCACATTGTCAAAAACAAGATTTGAAGTGAAAGGAATACATAGCGCTTCGAACAATGTCATCTATTACTAAACCAGAGAAGAATCGCCAACCGGCGCAACCAATTCAACTTTGAGAATCCAGAATACCTGGCACTGAAGACCACACGAAAAGCGAAGACATTGCACAGTATAAGCCTGACGCTCGGAAGATTAGTTAATCTTAATCTAGGACGAAACCCAGTTATGCACTAAAACGGCCATTAGGCATCAAAACGTCACCCACGGTCACGAAGTGAAAAATCTGGCAATGATTCTGACTTTGGCATGAGTTACTTCTGATGGGAATCGCAATATATCCCCACACCAGCTGACATACATAAGCACGAATTAAAATAAACTAATCCCAAGTAATGACAGCTGTCATCGTTTGATTCTTTTGGATGCCAAATCCCCCTAAATTAGTGGCCGCCACTCATTGACGACAACCTTATGTAATTCCAATTTATGAGACAAAACTCGGCAGTGAAACGCCACAAAACCGAACCCATTCGACGTAAAACCTCAGTGCAAGTAACTGTCGAAATTAGAGAACTGCGAAGCATGTGAATTTACACAGACGCACCCTATCTTACGCACTGCGCACAGTACTCACAAAACACAATGTGGAGCTATTGGGATACCCCCCACTAGACCTAAACGTCTGGACTATTTAGCATTTCATAGCACCACAATGCAGCATAAACTCAATCGAAATAAACCTAGCCAACTCCCCAATCTACACTAATAAAGCAGCAAAATATATGCGTAATCACAATTATAGCCAAGGTACAGGGTACCACCCACTTAAGCCAATGTTTCCATTAATTAACGATTCTGTTCAAACCGCAATTAAATGGCCGAACATCCATTCAACAGGCGGGACAGCACTTGAGTTTGCAGGAGAATGACGTAGACATCTCTCACCACGATATGAACTCCAGAAGTTCACAAAAAATCCTATTTAATGGTAAACGCGTGTTCGTATAAATGATACATCGACGAATAAAATCAACGCCCTTTTCACGTATTGAGATATAAATAAACATCCTAAGGCCATGGAGGAAACGTTAACCACGCCAGGAATGAAGGCGGTAAATGAGAAACCAGTAAGAAGGTCGCAGGCGACGCTCCGACCGCCCACCTGTGCGTATTGTGTTCATGGAGTTACTAAGTAATTTCGCAAACATCACGGTAACAAGGGTGGTACGAAAGTCCTTCACGCAGGCCAGATCATGATTAAGTTACTACGTTAAGTGAACAGTCAGACACCAAAAATCCAGTGCCAAAATTTATACAAAAACATAGCCACCAGACCTGTGAGGAACTTAAACACCGGTCACACGATGGCTAAGCCATTCCAAATGCGAACAGAGTAGTTTAAACACCCTGAAAGAGTGCTTCTACGTGGGACAAACGAGCACATAAACGAAATGGTGGCTGCATTCATCACAAGCTGGACGGGAACGTTTGAGAAGCCTTCAAGAGACAAGCAGCGATACATCGACCGCACTACGAAATGTGTTGCACAAAAGGTGGCGGAAATTACTTGGCAAACACCTCATCAGCATCCAACATTAATTTTCGAACTGCCAATATAGTTGCGCAGGACAATGACAAGTGCTGCAAGGGTTTGCAGCAATTCTAAGTCAACAGCGCATAGAACCGAGAATTACCCTAGGTAATTAAAACAGATAAGGAAAATTTAAATTGAGTCCGCTAAGTCCACCGAAGGCTTTTTGTGATCGCCTAGGAAGCAAGATGCGAAAGCTGAGCCCATCAGGGGCACACACATATATTGAAAACTGGTTCTCTTGAAGTTCGCGTTAAATTCTGATTTATTAGCAAACACAAAAGCACTATAATGAATTCCCGCGACACATTTGGCAGTGTTCCATAATACAGAAGGAACAAATATTAAATGAATTTTTATTAGCATTTTAGAAATAAACTAACACAATTAGAATTCAACTTCACAAACCGCAGCTCTTTACTAAGGCGTAAAGATAATCAGCGTCAGCATTAGGATGGGAATAAACCGAGGAGAGCGCTATGACAACTATTTAACTACAATTGAGTAAAAACGGTCGCAGGGCACGTGGTGAGATGAAGTGAGAAGTAAATAATTAAGGAGCGCACAAGCTTCCGTATTTTGGAACAAACTGGCCGATTTAGTGTGAAAAAAGCTATCTACTGATTTTTTTCTACAAAAATCGACGACAAGACGCCGATTCAACAAAATACGTGCTTATATTTCCATAAAACAGAGCTTAAATAACTCGAAAGTGTGCAATGTTCATGAAGAATCCGTCTGAACAGAACTAAGCACAAGTTACTAGCGAACCAAAATAAGCTATTTAACATTTCAAAACAATCCGCAAACCTCGATGATTCGCTCAATGTGCCATAACGGCGCTGTTGCAGTCGAAGCTCATCAACCATTACTAAAAAGAGGAAAAAAAGAAAACTCGATAAACTACAAAGCGCAAACCACGGTAAATTGACCCTTGAGTGCCACTTTATAAAACCAGCTAATTTACAAAATCTTAGAGGATCGCACGCGTGTTATGTGCATAACCACCTATAAAACAGCCATTTTACAAAGAAAAAGCCGTTATCTACCACATTTTAGAAAGCCACGCTTCTACTCAGCAGCGGAGCATGCATACACCCTCGCATGGCTGATTGGGAGGGAGCAAGAGCGACAACGCGCCAACAGCGATGAGAGATTCAAACTGACCTGGATGGAGAAACCGAAACAGGAATCAATCCAATATGGATGACCAACGTGTGGATTTGATTGGTTAAGTTGCTGCGGCTGTCAAACGTAGCCAAAAGTATATATTAAAACAAAAAACAAGTAAATTTTCCATAAAACACTTTTTTTATAAGTCAAATATCCTTTTTTTACCCGTAAAAATTTTTCAGTAACATATTCTTTGTGTGTTTTTAAAATAACTAAAAAATTTAGCAAGCTGACTGTACCATTTTCCTAATTTATATTTAAGGATAGCGGTAGATTCTCTGACAACTGCTTTTTGTGAATAAACCATAGTTTACGTAATACGCATGCACAATTATATGATAGCATTAAATTTTTCACTAAATATAGATTGGATTATAATGGCTGGCGATTGAGTGTTAATTATAACTGTTCGAAATTTATCTTCGTTTTAGTCTACAGTCGATAATATGATTTTAATTTTTTTATGCAGATGAATTATGCATTTTGTTTGGGTAAATACCATACGTTATGCCTTTTCTCTATCATATACTGACCACAAACATGAAAATTATAATGCACATGTTTTGCCCTTCGAAAAAATTTTTTCTTTAATAATATTTACAAACCAAATTCAGTTTAGTAGCAGAATTTTTTCAATATATTTTTGTTTGCAAAAAAAGTTGCGGGCTTTTTTTAATTGCACTGACTATTTGTCACTTAAATTTGGCTTAAGCAAGAGATAGAACTCTTTTAAGCTGATTTACAGCACAGACTCATAACATGGTAAATTCTTACAATGGGCTATCGACCAGTAGCACAGAGGAGTAAGGATGTGTTTAGTAACGTGATTCCATAAAATCGGGTTCAGATAAAGTAAAAGTGCAAGTAACAGCTGAGGTGTATTATCGCATGGTACATTTTCACACAATCAAATTCATCCTACATTTATGTTGCATATTTTAGCTCCACGCTGCAATCTAGATCACACCTGCAGTACTTCCTATCAAGGCTCTTAACGTAGGTTCATACATTCTTTTTTTAATTCTTGGAATTTATGTACACTTTCTGTTGACCTGGTATGTCGAGATCGTGAACATTTCTGCCAGTACACTTCTTTGCTTGAGCCACACGTGCTGCTTATGCACTAGTTCTTCATTTACAAATTTATGTAACGTTGTGGTTACGAGAGGCAATAAACAATGATTGGTTTCGACTTCGCCTCTATGATAACATCCGGAGTAAAACTGTAAACACGCACACGCATGGGTTTTCAAGTTGAATATTTATTGAAAAGGTGACTTACCATTAGTTAATGTTTGTTAGACAAAATCAAGGTAGGCTAATGTGCAGAATTGTGAGCTTAATCAGCCAGACATTTAAACATTGCATTCTGCAAATAAATCTACTGAACATTGTTTGCCTAAAATTACTTGTCGTAACGTTAAATGGAAGAGCGAGTAAGATATCATAGAAATTGCCTACATTCGATCCAGACTATCAGTAACCTAGGCCTCTTATCCTATCATTTTAAGCTCTTTTGCTGACGTTGAACATTGCTGTCCTCTCAGCAATGCCGTCATTGAATGGTAGACAGGTCCTTAGACAATTCTCTGAATTCAACCGGCTATCGTATAGTAAACCGATCCACATTCCATCCTAAATCTCATGGCCACAAATCTTGTAGATACCACGTTTAAAAAGTGTATCAATGAGATTTATAATCTTTTGTTTATTTTCGGCATAAGTTTCAGCTTTTGTCTCTTTAACCTACCCTCAATTTCTTAGTATGGCAAGCTGAAAGCACAGATTTAAGACTCGTTGAAACACCGGGTCACCAAACTATTGTCGTTATTGCGGCTAAAAGAAATAAATTTACAATTTAGATAAGTATTTCTAGTATTTATTAGCGAATTTGCTCCCGCATTCAGTCTGTTATTTTTAGTAAATTTGTCTATACCTGGGGTAACCTCAACCCACACCGAATTAGCTTGGGTGTTTATCCTGGATTACCACTACGTTTGGTAAGATTCATTTAATTCTCGATGTTATCACATCTATGAATCACGCTGTTTCACACATCACGCGCAAACGCCACACCCAACACTCCAGCAACAATTCTGTTAAGCTATCTACTAAAAAGTGTGTCTCTGCCGTCTCCGGCCTTCATCTCCAAGGGTACCAGGGTAGCGTAATCGAGGCAAATTCAACGCAGCGGCCCCTACGTGGTTTCGGACCACATGCCATGGCCCACAGCCACCTGATACTCCACGCATTAACTTAAGGCCGGTTTTGTTCCAGAACAGCCACTAGTTGAAACGTTCCTCTAGCGGTCAGCGAAAACCATAAACATTAAACAAATTGACATAAAATCACTTGATATTCAATTAAGCAATTGAGTGCTTCCATTATATTTAAAATCGATTACGAAGAGGATGAACGGGGCTAGCAGAGTACATACAACACTACAATACAAGGTGTGGCATGCCAGTCCGATCGCGGAATAAACGGTGGTGCCACTTACTCTTCAATGACTTCCCCGGACAAGGGGACATTAATGAGAGACTGTGCTACATTTTCCTCCTGTACTGTCGACACGTAAGTACTGTGATTTTCCAAGGTGTTCCAGGTAGTGCGATGTAAATACCCTCAATCACCACAGTTCCATCTCATAACAAATTTTACCGCTAATTAAAGGGCCCGGCCAGACAACTTGTTGCCTTTAATGATTAATCAAAACACAGCAGACAGGAGAAAAGAGTAAAAGAAGCGTGCAGCTGTAATTGGCATGCTAAAGACTTGGTATTCGCCACAATCTTGTACCAACTCTCAGAAACCTCACGACTAGGTCAAATCAGTACTCCTGCTTTACTAGTGATGTGGAAATTTGGTGTGGGCAACAGAAATGTGTATTCGACCGATTACCATGCATTTAGTCTGGAGGAACTAGACTTCACCAAACACAGGTTTGTTATCTCAACGAAATATTAACTATGAGAAAGAGTTATTTCGATATACAAGAAACAGTGTTTTAATTAGGAAAAAAGGCCAGCCAACACGTAGCCTGGCTAACAGCGTTCAAAAACCTTGTACAAGTCTGGTAGTGATGTGAGCTTAAGGAGGGCAGGTGATTTCTCGTCTTTTGTGGGGAAACACATGGTGTGAGTTGGCAGCAAAACCGTACGAATCGTCGGCAGCAGCACGTGCTCCACGGTCCAACTCCAGGGCGCAGCGCCCTCACAAGTTGGAGTTTTCGCCTCGTCAATTTCGGACCCATCTGCGGAGGAGCCAGGAGAATTCGCAATGGTCAAATCACAGTTCTTATCTAGAAGTGGCTTCAGCCTCACGGTATCTTTGATGCGTTTGGCATAAAAACTGGCAGTAGTGCGACAGATGCCCTCGAAACAAGCTCCCTCCTCGTTCCAATTCACTTCTCGGACAAGCCGAGTCAAGAATGTGGGAAGGTGATTCAAGTTTGGGATAAATCTACAGCGATAACCTTTAGAGTAAACGTCTAGAATTATTTGCTGTGAAATGCCAGAATATGATCATATCGTACCGATCAAGCAAAACGGGGAGGCTGTGTAAATGCAATATTCCATGTTCGTCGGGTTGCAGCTTCAGGGAGAAATAATCCCACAGCATGTTGGCTCGCTTAGAAAGAATTGAGCACCCTTTGTCTGCGAACGCAGTCACCTCAGCGGGCGAAGAGTCGGGCATTGCCCTTCTCAAGCCCAGATTCAGTAAGGTCCCAACAGGTGCGGATGGATTTAATACCATCTATAAAAAGAGCGGAACAGGGATGGTCTAAGATAGTGCGCTTACCTCTCCGTGGTTTGCGAAATTGGCAACTAGGAGTTGATAGAAAAGCTCCTTGACAAGGGGGTGAAGACGCATTAGGAGGAGGTTAGTCGACTGCTGCACGAGGCAATTGGACCGACTCACACACCCGACAAAAACGCATTCGCGCAGGAGGCTACGCGCGTCCACCGATGCTCTGGCCTCTATGGCCTCGCGCATCGTCAGGACCGACTCCAATAGAACAGGTCGCCGTTTGTTACCGGCCAATTTACCTGTAGCAAAGAAACACCTCACAAACTAACCTAACAACGCTCTAAAACCGCTTTAACTGTTCTACGCGTACCTGTTTTAGACATGTTAAGCCGTGAAATCACATCAGGCGACTTGACTGAGTCACTTGTCTGCAAGTAATTGTCTTCGGAGGTGGTGTTTTGAGAGGACGTAGACTCGGCACGTGGAGTGGAAGCATGAAACTTGTCGCGTGTGCGATGAGGCGAATCAGCTGAAACAGAGTTATCATCTCCACTGTCTGATTCAACATCAGGACTTGGTGGTCTTGGCTTTTCAGCCAACGGCTGTGGGCGGTTCAAAAACGCCTCAAGACGTTGTGCACGAACGTCAGTACGCACTAGTCGCTCAGGCCGGCAAATTGGGCTGGCTGAGGACACGCAACCCCCCGGCCTTTGTGAAAAAGGCTCGAGTCGAGATTGTTTGGGCAGGGAAGATGGGGGTGTTGACGACGGCTCCCGAGTACACCCAACGTCTTTGAGACTGAGTGAGTGAATTGAGAGGCTTCGTGAACCAGAGGATCTTAATAAGAAGTGTTCGATGGCATCACGAACACACGTGATGACTTCGTCCTGTGGTGGGAAGAATGAAACAAGTATCATAGTTAAAGGCCTCAAGGCTGCCTACAAAAAGCCTGCTGTCAAGACGAAGTCAACTGCTTAATGCTGTCAGAGCTATTCAGTTCATTTCTTTCGAATAAAACTAGAAGCCTTCGCAATACATCACCAGAAAATACCTTTTTTACCTAAAGAGACGCAACATAGGTGTGTTTTGGTGACAGGCAAAAAACGCGTTGTATTTTCAATATGTGAAAATAGGAAACAAATTGTTGCAGCATTTGAGCGACGTCGTTCAGGCATTTTTACGTAACCAGCACCAAAGTGGAATAAGGTGAAAAGGAGAAACACTTGATAGCCACTGCGTAAGGTCGAATGGCAACTCCCGGTGATGCGCGTATTTCCACGAAACCCTACCTTGTCATCACAAGGGGTTCAAGTGAGAAGAAAACTCGTCCAGAGGTATTTAGAGATTAGTTTCTGGCATCGTTGGGAACTTTTTTGAACACGTACAAACTTGGAGCGGTCAATTGGCACAAAAGGGTGATTGACGACCAACCGGAAAACATGCAAAACGCTACCTCGTGGAGAAAGTGGACCTGGGCTTTGGTGGGGTGGACATTGACATCCAACGAAGTCGTGGGCAGCTCGAGACTCAGGTAGACGAACAACGACGCCGCGGAGGAGGCGGCCGAGGCGCGGGCCTGGCCGATGCAAAGTTGCGCGGCTCGGTGTGGCAGCAGTGCTGCGTAGGCCGCCTCAACGGCGCGCTTTATGGAGGCGCATTCAACGAGGCGGTTGTTTACAAAGAGGACCAGTTGAATGGAAGGTGATCCCTCTAGCGGCACAACAGGGTCAGCATGAGTGCAATTGATAGATTGCTTGACTTCAGCTATAATCTATCTTTAAATAAGCGGTACCTGAGGTGACTTGGCTGGGATTGGATAGGAGGCCTTCAAATTTAAGTCCCAATCTATCTACGGCTAGACGCACTGAACTGACATCGAAGTGCTGATCGTGCGAAATCGGAAGGAGGTCTGCTGCCG
Organism: Mesocestoides corti; assembly: GCA_900604375.1. Classification (NCBI taxonomy): domain Eukaryota; kingdom Metazoa; phylum Platyhelminthes; class Cestoda; order Cyclophyllidea; family Mesocestoididae; genus Mesocestoides; species Mesocestoides corti. The sequence continues at coordinate 37,624 of UXSR01005450.1, forward strand.
CCCTTTGACCAAAAGCTGCCCTAACTACATCAACCTTTGTCCAGTCCTTGGTTGTGCGCAAATCTACAACAGCAGAAAAAAGTGCCGTGACCGATAGGAGAGGACCGAAACGCATGGATATGGCATCATGTACCGCCGCCGATTGGCGTAGGACTCGCTCCAACACCGGTTCGTCGGTCAAGTGAACGAAGGAAGAAGCCGCATTTCCCAGCGTAGTGGAGGCTGTATCTAAATGCAAACGTGAATGAAAGCATACGCAGGGTTCACGTGATGCGTGCAAGTGAATCGCATCCTTGTGATTTAGTGGTTACTAGTGTATTGTGGTTTGGGTGCTCGAAAAAAGGCCAGAGCCCACGGATAAGATACAGAAAAGCAAAAACACTCGCTCACGCTGAATCAGATACCTTTGCAACACGTTAAACATACAGTTACTAGAACAAGCGCTGACGGGTACAATGGACATACTAAGTGTTAGGCTTTCAATTAAGTAAAAACTACAAGAAATTATAAATGCTTAAACTATGAATGATGGCAGCTTAGGAAAGGAAAACAAAGTTCGAAGCAACCAGTAGAATAAGAAACAGGCATATGAAGTTGGCTTTGACTTCAAATTTCACCAATTTACCGGAAATACCTCCACAGGAGAGAATCAAGACAATTAAAATGCACAAGGTGCCTGCCTGCTTAGACACACATTATATTAAATGGACATGTGAACAATAGGAAAATGACTTGATTGAATTGCGTGAGGAAGCCGAGTTGTTGAGATTTTCGATAAAAAAAAATCGTCGCAAAATTACAAGATATTACATTAACTGTCATCCAATGTTTAACACGCTTCTCCGTGGTTGCTCTCCAACGGAACTCGTGCGGGAAAATTTGACTTCTGTCGTGTAACCAATTCTTCTACCATTCAAACCATGTTGCATGGAACGAAAATGATGGAAATCCGGAGGAAAACGACCAGGGGAATATGGTGAGTGCTGCTGGAGAATTTCCCACTTTTGGCAGTGTACTTTGAGAGACAAGGGATCTTGCCTTGCCATATTGAAAAATGGTTTTACGATTGACCAAATTTGCGCGTTTTCCTTGGGTTTAAGCATAGTGTGAGGTGACTGGCTTCCAGCACCCCGTAGTCATGAGCCACGTGGAAATGTTTCGTACAAACTTATGCCTCGGCAACCCCATCAGACACAGCAGAGCGTTTACTGGATGCCACTCAGTCGTCGCTTCCATGCTTCCAGTTTCCATTTCTTAATTAGTTGTTATTCATTTTTCACCTCCAGTTATGGCTTCATCCAAAAAGGTGGTTTTTTGACGGGTTGAAAAAATGGCCGTGGAAGCACGGTTCAATTTGTTCTGTTCACGCAAAGCGTGCCGAACACATTCATCGAAGTTCGGAGTTTATCCAGATTGCTTTCAATGACGAAACGCAGTCGCATTGTCAGCGATATCTTCAATGGTAAACCCAAATTATTTACAACTTCTGTGATAGTCATCGTCAATGCCGGGAGGTCGCCCAGTGCGAAGTTCACCGTTTCGGTTGAAGTCACAATTTTGAAATAAAGTATCAAGCAGGAGCATGGTACAAATAAACGTCCGGGATGCTTCTTTGTTGCAGTTCAAACACTCATATTACATAACAGTAGCGAAAATGCTACATTCCGTTTTTAACTTTTGAATATTAACTCCGAGTCAAAAGTACGTGCTTCTGCTATCTGTGGAAAGCGGTCACGACTTTTCGCAAGTACCCAATAATTTTTCTACATAAAATTGGGTCAATGTGTAGCGAGGCTCGGCAAGTTGCCACAAGATACGCGCAAAGACAATAGGTGAGACCCCACTAAAAGCGTGTAAAGGGTATCATGGAAAATCAAGCGCAATATTAACAGCTACTCACAAACGAACACAGTAGGATAGATTAGAAATGCCTCTTCATGACCAAGTTCGAGGAAAATAAGTCACCTTGCAACAATCTCAGCAATACGCACAAACTCCTCCCGCGGCGACTTGAGGGCATCTCTGCGGATGGGGACGTTGCGGAAGAGGTCCTCGGCGTGAATACTCGTTCCCGGATTGCCGGCGCAGACTCGAGGCGCTGCCGTCAGTTTTCCCTCGCTGTATTCCGCCCTGTAGGCGCAGGACCGGCCAGCAGGTCGGGTGGTCACACTGAGACGCGCGACGTAGCTCAGGCTGGCCAGTGCTTCACCCCTGAAACCAAACGTCACCAGATGCGAGAGATCCTCGAATTCCTGTCGGGGGAAAAAGTAGCGCTCACCAGCAAACCTTCCACAAGGCAGGCTTAAGAGAAACCTAGGGAGAGCACCTTAAGTTTGCTCGTGGTAAACCTCTCACAGAGAATAGGTAGGTCGGTAGGCTGGATACCGTGGCCGTTGTCCTGCACTTGAATCATCTTGAGACCACCTTCCCGGAGGTTCACCTGAAGCAGAGAGAAAGAAAAGCTATCTCAAGATGGTTTGTAAGGAGGCTAACTAAACAGACAAACACGAAGAGGAAACAAGAATTTCCCACCTGAATCATTGTGCTGCGGGCGTCAAGGCTGTTCTCAATTAATTCCTTGACTGCATTGCATGGACGCTGGATGACCTCACCTGCGGCAATTCTGTTCACCACGTCGGCAGGCAAAACCTGAATGCGCGGGGGCTCCGTCACCGATGCCGGTGGTTCACTCATCTGTGAGGAAAAGATGACAAAGTCTCTCGAATGGACAGCACAACGTCACTGGCCCCGTAAATTCGTTGAGCCTGATTAACCCTTTCTTAAGATTACTTCGACTTTGTTTAACAGTTGATGAGATGTACTAGTGGTTTTGATACCACGAATCAACACAGATTTGACATGAGAATGTGGTTCCGAGATCCAATTCAGATTGTAACCACGGGATTGATGATGATACTAGAACACATTCCCAAGCTCAAAACCCATGCCCTCGTTGGACTTCAAAACGCAAGGAACAGAACGGGCGAGGAACAATGGACGAGAATCTACCTCAATGAACAAGCCACTACATGAGGCACAGGCGGTACGAAGTAGTCAGTTGCCTCGTGCTCATATTTCTGTTTTAAGGTGACCGCACGTTTCCAAACAGAAACCAGCCGCCGTTGTGGGCGCCTCTAACTTCTGGTTTCGTTAATCGTGAGTGCACGTTTGTTTCTTTTTGACTACATAGTTTTTCTAGTTTGATTCGTATCAGGCTGACAACCTTACATAGACACCTGTGAAATATTGTAAATGTCGAATCGTTGCAAACAAACTGACATTGCCTACATCATAGTATAATGTCTTTCACGGGAAAATTTCGATTCCCATGTGTGCATGAGCCTTCCTCTTCCGATAACTTCGTTACTGCTTCTTCGCTCTGAAGTCAGAACACTCAACCGGACTTAGGAACCGCAGAAACGGGTGAAAAGGAGATACCTGTGGAACTACTGAATAGGCTTCGTTTGCTTGCAACTACAGAAGGGTTCCCATGGAAAGGCGACACATATGACCATATTCTGTATTTCAATTGCAATCCGTGAAGTGGACACGGTTCTCAGGAAAGAAGCCACCGCTCCCAAGTAAAGGAGGGTAACAAGAACCGTATTTGAGGGATTAAACTTTCACCAGATAAAACTATCAACAACTAGTACATTGAGTAGCTCAGGTTGTGGGAGTAATTCAAACTGAAAGTGAGCTTTAGCTGTGTCAACACAGCAAAGGGTGGAAGCAAATACCAACGGAGTAACTGTCGAACTGAACAACTGGTGAATATGGACGGCCGCCAAACTGAAAGAGCAAATCAACCAACAAGTTTAAAAAAGAGCATGAAACAACCCACAATCGAAAATGGGTCCCCATAAATACTGGCCGAAGCTCTACATACGACTTTCAGAAGGCAAGTTTTTTTTCTCCTGAGGACAAATGCCTCTGAATATTTTACCCAGCCACGACCAGCGTAGAGGTATTATTACCGAAATAATTGCAAGCAACATAAACGCCAAGGAGGCAGGATGAATGAGAACAAAACAAGTGATTTATTAGATATACTTGGACCAAGCTGGGGAATTTTTATACATTTACATATGTACACTAAGTGTGAGGCGGTGGGGAGGACACCGAGAAAGACTCGTCACTTAAAAACATGGGAGCCAGGCAAAACCGTGCGAGGCAGCGAGTGCGACGAAGGGTCGGCGTGAGGTTGGCAGCACCCATTTGCCAGCCCATCGCCTTGGTCAGACGAATCGGCTGAAGCCAGTAGGGTGCCAGAAGGTCACGTTCAATCCTGCGAGGTGTGCCCACGTCGTCCGGCCCCCACATCGGATGATCTTCAAGGAGGAGCAGTGAGAGGTCCTCTGTGGATGGAGAGTGTGGCATGGGTGTGTCGGTTGACTTCACTATCCTCCACGCTTCCGGCACAAAGCATGTTCGATAGGTGCTCTGGACAAAATTATTGAAAAGGACGCAAGTAGAAAAGAACACAATTTTGTGTGGAGTCCAGATGATTATAGTTTCAGTTTGGCTTTACGGCTGTAGACGGAATATAGCGTACAGTACTTAAAACCAGCCACGCCACTAAAACAATCGCTAATGTAGTGTTAAATTGATTCCTATGTGTGAAATAAGACCCCCATTTACCCTATCTTTAGACATTTTGGGAACTATGTAACTGCATTTTAGTGAGAATGATTACAAATATCCTTTCAACGTTCATCGTGTAACCTTTAACCAGAGATGGTCTGAGATATATACTCTGTTTTATCAAAACTAGCACAACCGAACCACAGACGTGGAGGCTTTAATATGAGAAAAGCTACGCTCAGTAATCAAAATATAGACATATAAGCTGATAAGCGAAATAGATTTGCCTTACGGTACAGAATTTATGATGAAATATTGGCCAAATAGGTTAATCGATAGGGTATAACAATAACTTACCCGAAATAGTCGTGGTACCGAAGAGGTGTCCCCATCAGACCGTTGTTGGGGCATCAATGACATCCACGACGACGATGTAGAGGAAGCTGACGACGAACTTGTGTTTGTGAGAGTTTCTCTGCTCACCTGATTTGGAGGATCTTCAAGAGCAGACGAGAGGAGACGAAATGATACGGATTCATCCACAGACTGAGCCCTAGTCAGCTGCAGTTCCAACCACCGAGTCTCCTCACTTGTCAACGCATCCGCTAGAGTGACACCTCCGAGCACGTAGAATTTATCACGGTGAATAAGAACCGAACATGTGTAGCGGGGCAAAGTAAGGTGGGTAACGAAACTCCATTGTTCCTTACAAAGGGAGAAGGAGAATATCTCGTTTGACGGCGACCCATCTGAGAGGAGACCACCTACCAGGTAGATGCAATCACCGGGCTCGTAACAGACACCTGCGGCATCACTTAGAGCGCGGGGGATCGGAGGCAATCTACCCCAAAGAGCCCGAGCCGGATCAAAAAAGCGGAAGAAGTCAGTGGGCCGAAGGCCGTCCTCAATCTCTAGCTCTTCAAGACCGCCCAAGATGAAAATTGTGTCTAGTTAGGAAGCGAAAATATGTGCAAAATACGCTTCAGGATATTGACGGTGATTAAAAAGGAAATTTAACAGTTGATTGTAGCTGCGCTAACCATAGCGGCCATTAAAAGACTGGTTCGCATTCATTAGTAGAAAGTGGCTAGGGCTAGCCAACAGCAACACTCACAGTCAATAAAGTAGGCGAATAGTAGTAAAAAAATAAACACACTTGTGTCTAATGGAGCATGACGTTTAAAACATCAGGAACATACCACGCCAAGACGCGGCAATTGCAGTCATATCGGAAAGCTTTTTCGGCAGTTGTGAAGACAGCCGAGTCCACGCATCATTCAGGTGACTATAGGCAAAAACACTGTCACTTAATATCGTATCCAAAGTGGTGGGATCGAGATGCGAACCTCCAAAGAGGTAGACAATGCCGTCAAGACACACCAAAGCATGATGAGATCTGGGTACGTCTAATGACGCCATCGAGTGCCAGACGTTTTCCACCAAGCTGAATCTTTCACAACTAAACATATAAATGAAATCTTTGGTTAGAAGTAATCGCAGACCAGAGATCTAATGGAACTATAACTAACAGTGCAGTTATGGTTTGATCTTCATATTCTCCACCAGTGACATAAATCCACGTGTTTGAAGCTGCTACGCCATGGTAAACTCGTGGTTGTCCGACCATCGGAGGACGGGGAACCATTTTCTTCAAATTTGGGGTGAAAGCGAAGAAGTCAGTATTTCGGCGAAAACTGCGATTTAGTCGATTACCGCCCATGAGATACACATCCTCCACACCTCCAACTGAATACACTCGAAAATCAGTTCCAACGCGGGCAGACTCCGAATCGGGGTTTATCAGTAACCGCAGACGACTTTTGAAAATGCTGTCATCGATTGAGATTGAGTTCCAGTCAAAATCTTTCAAATGTTCTGGTGGATGATTTTCTTCGGAGAACAGTGGGTGGCCAAAATTTAACAGGAACCAATGTGCAAGGAGACGAATTGTACGCCGAGCAGTTTGAAGAGACGGGTCACCGATTACTTGTCGTAAGCTTTCGGCACTTACCTATGGGAGAAAAATACGTTTGCATTGGGTCACAAATAGGTTTGGAACATATTACAGGTTGCAGAATAGACTACGCACCATTGATAAACGGAGCAAAACGGTAAAATTTTCTTGAAAGAAATCAAATCGACTGACTTCGTCGTGGGAAACCCACGAAACAAGGGCTTTAACCATAAATGACTCGTTTGTGACGTTTATTTCATCCGAAAGAAATAACTGTTCTACCTGAGATGAGGAAAGACTTAAAAAATCAGGGGACATAATGTCCACGGAATTAAAACCATCTTGGAGAATAGTTATTGATCGTCTAGAAATTTCCTGGTCGCTGAACAGGGAGGAAAATTGCAAAAACCCTAGGCAATTATTTAGACGGCATAAACTTACACAACACATTTTCAATTGAAAGACTGGATAGAACCATCTCTTTTACTTTTTGTTGAAGAGAAAGCACTTGCAAGAAACTTGACGCTACGTAAACATCCCCATAGTCTTCGAGAGGGATTTCATAGTGATGCAAACCAAGGCAATGAATGTAGTTAACGACATGTTGCACACCACTTGGAGTCAAACATTCAGCTTCTAATGTAAACTCTGAGCGTTCGATTGCACGCTCGTCAAATTTAATAAGTGCACGGAAGTAATCACTAGATGCAGCAAGTAAAAGCCGGTTGGATCGAATTGGTGTTGTTGAAACGATTAAAGATACATCCAAGAAAAAGTCAGACGAGAATAACTCCACCAAGTTCCTCGAAACCGTTTCGACGTGCACCAAATGACGCTCCATACGCGTCACTGGACGTCGAATAACGCCCGAAGACCTTATTGGTTCAAGGACGTAGACGGGGAGGTTAAAAGTGTGGGCACGAAAAATGACCAAATAAGAACAGTGTTAAGAAGGTAGACACGTTGCTAATGTTGAAGATCTAAAAAATAACTGACTTCTTCGTCTTCACCATAAAAGCTGTGTCGATAATAACAAAATTTTGCAAAAAACCTGCGTAACTAGAAAGTGGAGACATTTGGAATGATAACATGAGATAATCTGGGAACAATTATTATAAAAAGTCTATTGTTATAAAAATTTCTGTTAAGTTTTAATATGATTGCGGGATAGAATTGATAACGCCCTTTACTAAATTATCCATTTTAATGTCTATACTGCACCAAATATTGATTTACGAGGATGTTGCACAGTTCCGAAAATCCCTTCAAAAGTAGGTCTAAGACAGAGATAATTTAGGATCTTCCTCTGATGATTGACTCATTGCGAGCTTAAATAGCTATCAAACATATTTGGACACACCGATCACATTACGCGTTCAAATGAAAAGGTAAAACTCTGCTGTACCGTTGCCACCTCTGTAAATAAAAATCAAAATAACCCTTGCAAGTGGCAAGAAAAGCTGATAAGACCAGGAAGTTTAGTTATAGATGCTTTTACGGTTGTAGAATGATGCTGCTTTGTTGATAAAATTAAACACTTGCAGATCCAATTAATGTGGGTATTAATTCAGGTGTTATTTCAAAGTTAAAATAAATTGAACTTCTAAATGCATTATACCCACAATCAGGTCACTAAAATCAAGGTTGACATTTTCAGTAAGCAACTTGCACAAAGGTCTATAATATGTATTGTTATATGTCTATCCCTAAAATTAAAAAAAGGTCCTACATGATAATGCTTCACTAATATGCAACTCGGTAAAAACGTCCAACAGCCCCTGTCTCTATGATTTTATCTGACAGGACACTCCTGCAATTTTAATGGTTCTGCCTATCTATGCTTGTCTCTGGGTGGCCACTGTTTTACCTCAATGGCCATAAAACACACCTGGACAGAGGATTATCAGGGCTCGTATCAGGATACAATATATATGCAATCAGTATCCACACCTTCACTAATGATTGATAAGGCCTCTGTACTTTAATATTAATTTGTGCTGACTGAAATATGAAAGAATTAATTAACAAATAACAAACGTAGAAAATGTTTAGTAACTAGGACATTATTGCGTTGTTATATTTTGTCACTATTTTTCAAGTGGCTGTTAGTCCCTGAGAGCACTAAGTACGGTTAAAACCATCCTAACGAAAAAACACCCCAGCTAAAAGATGTATAATACTTAAAATTTCTAATTCCCTCGCCAGCAATTAGGCTTGATCAGATGGTAAAGAATTACTCAGAGAAATCAATTACATAAAGTCCTTTAAACAGCACCCTTATGCTTGGAAGAATAATGATCCAGCAAAAATTTTATAAATAAGGTTTTTAAAGGCAAATGTTTAATGTATGGTCTGTGCATAAAAGAATTTTCAGGCTACAATATCATGGTAAAATGCAACAATGGGTTAAATTTTTACCAATTCGCACATAATCGATAATTCTAGTAAAGTTATTGAAATCGGCATAACTAACTTAGTGATATCTTGGTCACTGTGTGCTTCAGAAATTCGGTTATTAGGTAAAAGAACAGTCTTCTAATCTTATAACCATTTTTCACAGATTTAATTGCATAAATTCGATCCGCAATTTCTGTTGTAAAGAAAAGCCCACCACTATAGTTTTGCTCGAATCATTTCTGTAATACTAAGCAAATGTAAGTGTTATAAGACAAGTAATAGGGAATGTTTATAAAAAAGTTAATTGTTATCATTCTTTAGTCATTTAAACTCCTATTTATTTCAAGGTTAAAAAAAATTTAATTTACGCGGAATATGCTGATAAATGTAGAGCTTCTAGATGAGACCTTTTTGCAAATAGAATTCCGAGTAAATTGCGAAGTTAGTACATATTCTTAGGATTTTAATATCAAGACATTTATGAACGCTATTCTAATTTTTTTACGAATGCCTGAATTCCCGGGAATCGGTGTAAATTATGTTGATAACGAGTAAGCTAACAATCAAATGATAATGTAAGGGGCCATTTTATGTGGCTTCCTTGTGAGGGAACCTTATATGACATTGATTTTTACAAAGAACGTCCTGCAATATTGCTTTTTTTGAGGATAAGGTATTTGAGTTCTTCCATTATATATGCAAATGTGACCATTCAGATTTTTCGCGTCAGATATTCTAAGAATATCTCCTCTGGAATCAGTATTTCAACACTTTTTATACGGTGTTACGAACTTAGAAAAGGTACTTTTTATTTGAAACATTATGCTGATTAAGCTTGAGTTACCAAAATGTATTTTGCAGCAGCTTCTTCGAATTAAGTCATTTATTCTCACTGGAGACAGAAGGTTGCTAAAATACTAAGCATCTTATTTGTTTAGTTACATATTATCTTCTAGTGGACATGACGAAGAAACAAGCTTTCCTATTCTACGAGGATTTTCGGATTCAAGCCTAACATGTAGGGGTGAAGCATTACTAAGGTAAACATGAGGTACACAACTCCAAACTAAAAAGATTCCTTGAGTTCTTATATCGGTTGCCGTGTTTTAATGGTCATTTCTATGAATTTGAGAATGAAGAGGAAGCAAAAATTTTTTTAATAGTCATTCTGCCTACTGGTTTGCGAAGATACGAAGTATTGAAACAATCTCATGACATTAGAGAAGATTATTTGATTCCCTGGAAGAATATGCGGGCGATATTTGTTGAGGATAATTACCTCTCAGTAGAACACATTCAAAAACAAAGGTAAGTTTGTTTGAAAAACAACTGGTATCTTCTGTTGACTTTTTATTCCAAACTATTCTTTTAGTTCCGAGAGCAAATCGAAGTTAGTAACAACAAGCTGGCTTTGTCCTTCACATTGGCATGCAACAAATTTATGTGCGGAAGTTATTCATCAACGTTTGTGGCACTTATCAGAAGTAATAAGAAATGATGGTTCTTATAACGTTGAGGTAGGCTATTTATGCCTTTATATTTGTTTAATTTGGCAAATTTTAACCAATGAAGCAACGTAATAAACATTGGCAGACTATTTTAGTTACCTAATATACACAGATATTTAGTTTCATATGTACTGTTTTTTCTACAATATTCTTCAGACTTTGCGATTTTCTGCCTTGAGTCTTCAACGTTTTCGCTGAATCATCTATTGAGATTTTAAATCGGTGATTTTAAATTTGATTGGTTAGAACCACTCAAAGGTTCTTATTTGCTCTAAATTGATATCTGGACAACCGGTGGATCCATCAAACACACTTCAACAAAATCACTGTAACGTTTAACAGATATTTTTTAAAGAGGTGGTATAGAAGTGTCATGATAATTCATAATGTTCTTTCTGTCTGGCTTGCCATGGCTTCCCTGTCATGTCGATTTCTAGAATCAACTTAGTCAGTAAAATTCAGTAGAGGGAGGCCCAGTTTGTGTGTTTTGTCGTGAGAAGTTGTAACACACGACAACTTCCTAGCACCGCTTGAATAAAATCTCACCTGTTATTTATTAAACCAACCTCTTTTACCTAACTTCACTAACCACACCTCATTTTACGTTCTAAGAGCTGCGTCCATGGAGGTAAGGTTCAGTTTCAATGATTTAAAAGTCTTATTCTCAAGTGGCAGTGCAGTTTTCCCTCAGACATGCAGGTAGAAATTGTACCAACGAGCATTTCTGGAAAACTCTTTATTCACAATTGGCTAACATACACTATTGGAGAGAATATTTTGTTCCAGGGATCTAGGGGCCAAGAAAATATGTGCGCCATGAAGCATGGCACAACACCGAATGCCCCTACTCACCAAGGATACTTCTCTGAATTCCGAAGTGCTAAGCATTCCCTCACTTGGTTCTTTCAAAATGGTTTAACTTTAGTTCCCGTAGCAATGCTGATTTAGTCATTTTCATAACATCAGATGTAAAAATCAATAAAGATTCAGTAAAATTAAGGTAATTTAAATTTTCAGCAACAAGGTCGCGAAATCCCTATGAAACATTCAAATATTGGCTTTGCTAATTAATGATTTGAAAAATTAGGGCATTTTGTGCACTTGAAAATCAGATCATTGTTTTCCGTCCAGAATGCTTAACGACACAAGTAGTGTCAATGTTCTAATTGAAATCGCATCAATCCTCGTGTTATAATTAAATTCTCAGGGAGCTTTGTGTCTTTCATCTGCCAGGAAAGTCCCATGGAAGCACGGGTTTGTAGAGCTTTTGAGTTGTCTCGGTGGCTGGAAAGGCACTACCCAACAAAGTCGAATCGGTGGACACCATCGCGAATTGGCATCGCTGACCGCAGGGATGGTAACGGTGGTGGCGTCGCCGACGAAAAGACACCTCGAACAAGACGCCGCGATGCGAGGCGCGCAGCTCTTCGAAGTCAGAAATGTGGGCGCCATCCAACTGGGGCGACCGCCGCCGAGCTCAACCACAGCCCCGAGTCGTGGTCCGCCCATCAAATCGCGAGACACTTCCAGCACATTACCGGTGAAGAGGCAAAAAGTTAGTTTGGTTAGGTTTGAGGTTTGCAACGTACTCACTGTCCAGTACTGTTTCGATGAATCCCAGAATGCATTCACAAAGGCCTCAACAAATGGCCAGTGGCTAAGTGAACCAGCAAATTGACAGAATGCTTGATTTTATCCACTATCATTGACGTTTTGGTCTGTTTTCACGTGTTGCGAAGGTCACAAAAACATTTAAAAGACTTCCCCACCAACCAGACGCTGTTTGCATTTCAAAAAGACTTCGAATCGGAAGAAGTCCCATTTTAGAGGCATATACCTACAGGTTTTTTCCACTTCGTGTACCTGAAACACTTTTAATTAAGCCTGTTCACTCTTATGACACCTGCCAGAAGGAGTGAGCTCGAATTAAGGGATCTGCTAATGCAACCATGCCCTTTGTTGTTGTTTATATTTTTTTTAAAAAACTGTAAAATGTACTTGAATAGTTAATTTACGGAATTTGTAATGTGGATAAATCAGTGATTTACCACATGATAGATTGCAGTATACTAGGCTTTACCTTTATTTAAATTAATTATTTTCTTTGTTCACATTTCCTCAGATTGTGCATGAAAACCCCTCATTGTGTGATTAGCACACCTAAATTTGATTGGCCTCAATTGTTGCCTGTTCGTATTAGCAATAATTCTGGCTAATTGTAGGTTAGTTTCCTCATCGCAGGAGTTTTTTTTCCGATTCGCCCACTGCCTACCTAGTTTGAGAAACCTTGACATTTAGCGCACGCTTTGGCCGTCAGTGTTTTGAATTGTTCGTGGTGAACGGGCTAGGATGTAATTAACGCACTTGCATCTCATTTCACTCGGTTTCACTCAAGTAACAGCTATTTGTAATAAAAATTAATTAGTTTTTTTAGCAAAGACTGATAACTATTTACAACTTATTAATGACTTACGACTTCGTCGGGAAACCTAAAGCATGAGCAACACATTTGGTGAGGGTTTAACAAGAATGGCGACTGAAATATTTGTACGAGTGATAAATAATGAAGACAAACCATGAAAACGCTATAGTCTGGATGTACGAGCCTTCAACGGTTTCTTGAATATTCGCGGTATTTACACACCCGCCAATGAAGCCAAGAGACAGCTTAATGTGCTTGCGCGAATCAAAACATGCTTCGTCTCATCAACGTGAGAAACTTGGAATTCAACGTGGCAACTTAAAAATCCTAAATATGCGTTTAAATAACACCTTAAAAACCAATTCTTACTCAAGGGTGGCCTAGTTTGCATACTAAATACCACTATTCTTCGAACTCTACCATTTACTTTTAAGGCAAGTAAATTCCAGCAGGAAAAAAGTTGCAGGTGCTTCGAGATGGTGAGTCAGTTTATGCCAAATGAAAATCAGGAAGTCAGAACAGACACAAAGTATTGTAAGCACATCGGAATTGATTTCTGCCACAAGCACACACTGCGGAAGAGAAAAAATAACTCGCCGTACAGCGGTGGCATTGAACTCGATTGGGAAGAAATCGATATCGACCGCACATAACTCCACGACTTGCTTACCCAATAGGTTGACTTCAAGGCCATGGATGCTCTTGTTTGCTTGGCTGCGTAGTTTCACACTCTCATCAAATATACAAATTGCAAAAATGACTGTAATTAGTTTAAGCGAAAACTGGATCTCTCAAACACAAGTTAATGAGTTATGGCGTTACTAAAGGTAAAAATGGTGATTGATTAGGCGTTGGTTCGGTATATTCATATTTTCTCCAAAATTAGGCTTGAACTAATTTCTAAATGGTCATTAAAGCTATGGAGGAATTAACAGTTTAACGAGTCATTTAGTCAAACCAGGCTTCGGTGAAAAACGCCTTGAGGTACAAAAAGAGCCAAGTTAGGAAAAGAGACCCATTTCAACCAGCTTGAAGCACTCAGAATGGTCAGGTCAGAATGTTCTGATACACTTTAAGATGATACGTTTCCATGTTGTGATCGAAATTTCTACCTTAGAGGCAAAATATTGTCATCGGATTAGGTAGAAGAATGACACACGGTTTTGGAGATACACATGCGGGTGTGTCACGAAAATCAGTGTTCACCTGAAGACATAGTAACACCAAGCTTATAAGTCACGTTATTGATTTAAGGAACGCAATCAGAATGTTTTCCAACTTAATACTTAACCTGAATACCACTTTTTGTATAAGTTCAAAGTCAATGTTAAAAGAAATTCATAATTAAGGCGCTCAAAAAGCAGCTTGGTAAATTAGCGAAAATTTTACTGTGAAATACTGATTAGAATTGTCAGTTTTTATGGCAGGCAACTGGTCAATCTTGTAAGGTTTGTTTTAAAAGCCTTGTCATGCTATTCGCAAGGTTTGACTTCCTGATCGAAAAATGGTCCCTTTTCACCTAATTTGTTATGGCTTTCTTTGGACTAGACCAGGGGGAGTTCACTGGGGGCTGAACCACATTAAAAATGATTTACTGAATGGCAGTAACGCTCCTGTGACTGGTGGGAAATCTGGCCTGGCAGCTATGATTCAGGCGGTGAGTTAGCATTTTGGCATTTAGGAGTGGTGCACTTATCTGTGCGCATGGTGGTTGCACCGTCTGCTTTCTGAAGGACAGACCCCCTGACAATGACCGGTCATGGCACCGCCTTGTCCGCTGTTCGTAGTCGTCCCTGCCCTACGCCTTGACTTCCACCACCACCACCACCACCACCACCATGCCAAACTTTAAGTGGATAAGGGAAAACCTCCGGGATACACTCTCATAGCCTGCGATTCGCCAGGCTTGTTTAGCACCCTAGGATCTTAACGAAACTGGTGACTAATCCTAGGGCCGCTCGCTTCTGCAGTAAAATCATCAGTAGAAGATATTTTCCTCGCTTGGACCAATCAGTTTACTTGTGGGGAAACATATAACTTCCAGTGCAGTGCGGAATGTCACATTAAATTTACATACTCGTGTAGCATCGATATGAAAGGAAAAAAAATGCATTCATGCATGTGTATATTTAGTTGGGTCCCGCATGTTTTTTCCACTGGCCGCTTTTTGTGGGTAAGCGCGATTTTTAAGGTGAACTGTGACGAGGTGTGCAGCGGCCAGCCCTTGAACAGACGCCCATCGAACACACACACGCACTGGCTGCTGAATCAGCAAACTCTTGCATTTTTAAACAAGCATTTGGTTTGTGCAGGTAGAATCCACACGAGGCAAATGACCCGAACCTGGCGCAGACATTAAATCGCTCGGCAGCTACTTGTGCGATGGGTGACGCAACTTCCGGCGCACTGAATGTCTCTGCCGCCCAAAAATGTCGACTGATATATTCCACAGACATGTCTGTGTTGACCACTGATAGTTAGTCCACCCATAAAGCTAGACTTCGCCAGGCTCCTTGACCCATCAGGTGTCGAAGCCTGACTGTCATCGGTGCGGTAGGATAATGCGCTTCATTTGAACCGGGCAGCTACTTAGGGTGGGCATATCTAATATTAGTCTCTAATTTCTAACTGGACGTCCCAGGCTCAGACGTAGCGATATGCCATTTTCCACGGTTTCAATTGTCAACACTTAGCTATCGCTAATCACTAGTTTTTACGGTAGTATAGAACACACATCAACGGTCACTGACGCCTGGGCTTTTCATGGCATCTAAAAATGCGAGTTTAGTTTCAGTTGGGTTTTGGGATTAATGGAAGCGGCATTGGTGAACAAGGTCAAAAAGTAAAAGCCGGTCCTAAATCAATGGAACTGTTGTCTCTTTGTGGTCCTGAGGCAACAATTCAAATCCCAGAGGGTGGTGAAATGGCGAGACGAGGAGGTGGACAAGTGAGTTTACTCAACCGTGTGTGGCATTGTAGTGTGCACATTCGGGGAAAACTGGGAACCAGGGCCGGTCAGGGGGTCATCTCTACTAATCCCTCCCCTAGAAAAAGCATGTTTAGACAAGCTTCAACTGACAAATCTTCACTGACAAGCCACCACAGCGCAATGTAGTGCTCACAGTCGGAAACTGCCCGATTAAAGTGATAGCTTAAGCTCATGATTCACAAGTAAGCGTCTTTGCGTTTGTTTAGGAATTTCCAGCCTGATTGAATCTTGGCAGCTGGGGGATAGACAGCGTCTGCTGGATACTTCTCTGTCCCTGAGCAAGCTGAATGCGCTCGGTGGCGCTGTGGGGAACCAGCGGGCCCCCCCACCGCGACCGCCCGAGACCTACCGGCAGCAGCTGCAGCCACAGAACAAATCGAATTCTACTCAAAGCGACCAACCAAAGCGGGACTTCAGGGAGGCCTCAAAAACGCCCAAGTTAGATTCCTCGAAGTTTACTGCGTTTTGGAGACGCCAGGAGGTGAGGAAACACGAAGGCGGCGCGAGGCGAAGAGGCAGTCGGGAGGACGAGAAACACGAACTGATCGAAACCGCGGCCGAGCTGAAGTGGCTCATTGCAGAAAATAGCCGTCTCTTGGCAGACCTCTGCAACGAAGAGAAGGTATGGTCTATTTTTTATGGCGAGAGGACCCACTCGAAACGTTGACGCGTTTACCTACTTGAGAATGCAATTTTTCCTTGAATCGAGGCGAAAACGTCAAACTATTGACCGGAATTACCATCACTCAGGCGCTAGAAATTGAAAGGAAATCTGGCCCATCATTTGCTTCAAGGTAGCTGCTAAAAAGAATATGGCAAAAGTGCAAAATGCAATGCCATATTGTCTACTGTGTTGGATGTTGCGGAAATCTCTAAACTGTATCCACTTTTTGCTGACTGCTTTAGATTTTTGTCACTAACCTAAGTAGTAATGACTGTCCCGTTGGCAGGTTGTCTTCACAAATAAGTGTTTTCTCGACGATGGTTCTCTTTAAATAAAAATGTCATAAGCTCGCACAATCCTTACACGAACCTGATATAAAGGTGTACTTCGTGGTAAACATCACAGGTAGATAGCGCCTGTCACCCTTTGCAAAAGTTGACCATTTTTGTGACAAAAAGAATTTGTTATCGAATCCATATTTAGAACTTGAAGTGGCAAGCAATGAAGCAGAGATTTGCTCGCGTTATCCAATGGTATTTGCATTTCATGCTGCGCGGATCAAATCATTACTTTGGGTGATCGAAGCTCCGCCTGTTAGCCTGTTAGCATAAAACGGACAAATTGCTCCGTGCGGTCCAAATGACTATATTTGCATTGGTCCTACTGTTGTGAAATTAAAGGTGACACAATTAAACTCAGAACTTATTTCATGTATCCTCCGGCATGATGATCTCGGCATTGTGGCACTGTGACAATATTCATGAAACATCAGAAAGCCATCAATCTCACGACGTCTTGCGACGAACACTGGGTTCTGAAAATGCCCCATTTGTAAAATAAGTAATAAATAATTAATTTTTAGCTAGAACAATTTCAGCTGAAGAAAGTAAGCACAACGATCCATTCGGAACCAGCCTGTGTCACATGACTTCGTTTAAAAACGTCCGTTAACCCACTCATGTCCCAACGTCCCACGAATTGCAGTAACGCCTTCCAGTTGCGTAAACAGTGTGTAAATTAATTATGGTCCACTCAGATTTGTGAGTTTTATTGGGCATGAAATGAAAAATGGGGTGAATGGTCCTTTTTTGAACTTCACAATTTCTGTTTTGGTCTGGCTAGGCTGGGGCATCTGCGCTGCGAATGCAAAAACACGAACCAACTTAGATTCCGACTGACGTGGCGAGCGGGGATTTGTGCTGCTTGACGCCAAGGCCACACTGGTCCCGTCTGCCTCTAGCGTGTTTAATTCAGCGTGAAAACCTTTTATTATTATTCATACATGCATGAGGTGTGTAAGAAGGGTTGTGTGGGCCTCATCGGGTGTCCATTTTCAAATTTTATATGTCCGGTCGGGTGTTTCAGTGTTTTTTTTGCGGATTCAGAGTTTCATTTTACATTCACAGTATTGTGCATCACTTTGAAATTTACGCTGGAAACAACAGAAATTTGACCAACGTATTCCAATCTAAACTCGAAATTCATGTGGCTTAATGAATTTAGCTTTTACTCCAGAAAAGAATTGTTGTGGGCCCCAGCATGTGGTCTTGAACCACGCCGGGGCCACGGAATTAAGCCTGGCCCGATTACGCTTGCTTGATGACAGTGATGAAAGGAAAAGGCCCGAGAGGACGTAGACACAACCGTTTACTTCAGGGCTCAACCAAGTTGGCGTCGTTGTGTCGTGTGTGGGGTTTGCGCATGTGTATTTATAGCTCGGATACGTGAGTCATACATGCGCTAACATCGGGACCTATGCGTGGGGACACTCCAAGATAAATATTCGTGCTAATGAAGGGGGAGTTAAGGGTTCGAGGGGCTGGCGACATGCTGCGACAAGGGGAACCCTGTGTAGGGGGTGGAGCAACCGGAATAGGGGGTTGAATAAACAGGATTCACGACAGAACTAACGACCCTGATCAGGAAGGTCTTGGTTAACCTGGAACGACATCAGTCAAGTCGTCCTCAATCCTTCCATGTGGGAATTAGGGTCTTTCTCTTGATGCAGAATACTGCCAACGCGAAATCAGTCTTCTGGTCACAGAAAGGCCGATTTATGCAAATAATGTGATAAACTCTCGTGTGGGCACTACAGAAAAGCTTTAGCTTGAACGAATCTTGTAGTTGGTGCCATAATCACATAGTGGATTTGGACGAGTGCACTTTCCGATCGGCAAATCACAGACAGTGTTGTTGTCCATGCAAACTTCTCTACAACGCACTGGCAGGAACCAAGGTGTCTGCCTCATTTGACAGGCGATAAACTCACCGAGTATTCGTGGAAGAACGATATGACGACACAGCAAGTGCCCTGTCACGGTAACTTACAGTGGTTAAACGGTGTGAATTTATTCGCCGGGTCGTGAAGACAGCTGTATTACGTCGTTTTTGCTTGGCGTTTTAGAAACTTACTGGGCGGCTACCCTCCGACTGCATTCCGGAGTGCGGAGCGGGTCACATGACAGAGCCTCTGACAGTGATCACCCGGTCGATAACCTGTCAGAGTCCAGTCAACTTCTCAGAGGCCACGTCAATTCCTCTGTCCGTCACCTCCAAGACGAGAACTCCTCCAAGTACCTCCGATCCGACGAGTTCCGTGCACGAGCATTGGTCACTGAAGCAAGTCCCGGTAAAGTGCAACCTCGAACTTCCCTACTGCATTGTCGACGCCCCGAGAGTTTTAGTAGTGCAAAAGTTCTATCTAAACTAGTTCCCTTCAACATATATTATTATTTTTCTCACCAATTTATGGTTAAGGAAGTGGGCTAGTGTATCCAGAAACTCCTTTTCGCATTTTCCTGTGACCAAATAACAAATTTATAAGCCACACCAAGTACCTTGTGCACCACCTCGCAAGTAATCTTCACTCTTTTGAACTGTACCGACAAAAAGGAGTTTTGCAGAAGTAAGTGTTTGGATTATAATGGGCCCAGCAAGAAAACTTGGTTTTGAAAAACTGGATAATGTAACCATATTAGGTAGATGTGTTTCAGTTGTGAAGTGGAAAGATATTATGGCAAAATACGTGAAGTTTCCGTGTAAAATAACGTCAACAGTTCGCCTAAACACTAACTTCTCCCTTTAAATGCGATTTGTAGAATTGTGGTGACCAATCGAGGGCACAGCTTAAATCTTTTCCTTAAAGGTTACGTGGTTTTAAGTTGCACCACCAAATGAGGGTTTAGCATACGCTTTTACAGAAAGGTATCCCAAGTTCGTGCATTCTAGCACAAAGGTCATTTGAACAATACCATGAATTATAACAGCCAAAACGTCTAAACTTTTATACCTGAAGTGCACATTTATGGAAAATTTGGAATTTGGTTTAAACTAGACTGCAGAAGTCCCCAGGAAAGACCTTGATTTAGTAAATGTAAATCTTCTTTTTAAAAACACGTGAATCATTAGTTGTCGAGGCGCTTCTTTGGTAACGCAAATCCACGAGTTTTTGAATCACTTGTTTGAAATAAATTATAGGAAAAAATGCAATATTTCATACGCAACAACTCTTGATTATCCATGTGACCACAAGTATTTGGTAGAATTGAAGCACTTCAAGTTAGTGGTCGATTTCCAACCACGCTCGCTGTAGCACGTCTTGTGAAACTGTGTTCAGGGCCCCAGAGATTTCAGTGAATATCCAGATGGAAATCACATTGCTTCGAATTAGGTGGCCGTCGAGTAATTTCAGCAGCAACACGTCGTCTCTACCGACATCATGTTTGATCAATCTTCCTAGCATTTTCTCGATGTGATGCGCTTGCGCTGTGACTTTCCAGGATGTTGGAGACTCATTTTAATGGAAAATTAATCCCCATAGTCTCGCTTGTTTCACGTTTTGTCGGGTGGTCATTCCCAAAGCATCTTCTGATAGCCCTCTCAAGAAAAAATGGACCAGACACAAAGGACTTTGAACTGCACCGGAACACACTCAATTTTTGCTAGTCCCTTTATGCTCATGTGCGATATTTAAGTGTGATACTTTACCTATGTGCAAGGTACTGCGGCTGCTCTTGGCGTAGTTCATCTAGTTCGACTTTTTTAGCTCGTGGCAACCGATCACTTTGGCTCATCAGAGAACAACACGGTTTGTTCAAGCGAAAGAACCACGGCAACACAAGCGCTCTTCGACAGCCACCTTTCATCGACCTCTCATCAGCAGTCAACGAACGACGAACAATTAGAGATTTCATCGACGACGCAGCCTCAGACAGAGGGCCGCGTCGTCCGGAACAATTACGAGATGATGCACAGATTTGGCGAACCAAAGGCGGGCTGCCAGAAAATTCACAACGGAAGGGCAGGCACGGCATCGCCAACACCACTTCCAAAGTACCACAGCCGCTGGTCCGAGTCTCCAACAGTTGTAAGTTGTTCCTCATTTTGACATTTCGAACTTTGGCATGACTAGATGAAGTAAAATGTCAGTTTTCATAGCTTCAGTGAATCAATCAAAGCACTAATCAACCATTCGTAGTTTAAACCATCTAAATGAGATCAGAAAGTAAAAAGCGAATTGAAATATCTATTTACCCCCGAGACCAATTTATTTGTATATTTAAACTGCAGTTCCACTAAAATTTAGTCAGTAAAATTTCCATTTTCTGATGAAATTGAAACTTTTTGAGAAAGTAGGGAGCTCTGGCTTGTAAAGTGATCAAAAATTGTCGGAATAAGATCTCCTGGAATGCTGAAACATTTTCACCGAATCTCCTCCATTCTTTTTTAATCAGAATATAATTTAAAAAGTTTTTGTTATAAATTATTATTACAGCTATTCTGCTTGATTGTTTTTTTTTGAAAGAAATCAGTAGACAAGCAATTTTAACCTTGATAGGCTTTTATTAAGTAGAAGGAATTTTTTGGTTCTTCAGCTACAATTCTTTTATAAGAGGATGCTAGCGAGTCCTTTGTTAGTATCAAGAGTTTCAGATTCACACGGATTAAATCGTAAATGATCCGAAAACAGGTGTCTAATTAGCATCGGGTTGCGTATTTCCAGGGGCATTTAAAACGTCTTGACCGCTGGCGGATGAAGCATCCTTCGTTTTAAATGGCGCGTTATCAAATCATTTCTTTGTTGTGCAGTTACATTGTGTTTGCTCTATTTCAAATCATCACTATTGTCCTCAGATTTAATTGGAATGCGGGTAAGAAAATCACGATGTAAAATGACTACTGTCTTAACTTGAGTGCATTACTATGGCAACCCAACGTGTTTAAGCTACTTCTAATTTTACCTAGAAGCACCTCAATACTCAAATGTTGGTGAACTGAGGTTCATTCAGAGTAACGTAAATGTCATGTTCTTGAAGAAAAGCTGCTAGAGCCAAAAGCCGTACATGTTATTCACAAATTTGTCTGGATTATAGGAAACTGCAGCTGTTGAACCAGTAAGCAGTGTTGGGCAACTGACAAGCCAGGCACTGTGTGTAAGCCTTTCGCAGAATGGTTTAAATTCCAGCTACCCAGGATTTTCACTCATGGATTAGCGTTGGTAGATCCCATGATTACTTTTGAATGACCTCACGATGGTAACATCACAAAATGACCTATTGCTGGTACAGCTCAGGTTTCATGGCGTGGATTTTGATGCCCTGCTGTGATTGGTTTCAATGTAGTCCTTACACTAAATTCCTCTTAACCGCTAAGCACTCGGTAAATTTTATAAAGTGGCAAGAAACAAGTCCTCACTTGATTGTCCCTGGCTTGTTTTTTCAAAAATCTGTTTTAAAACCTTTAACTTGTGGCTAGTCAGTGATTTATCAAATCTGGTTAAAGTGTCGTTAATTTTGCAATTCATGAGCAATCACCGTTTTGGATAATAATATCGGCTGTGGAACAACGAGGCATTTTGTACGAGTCCAAAGCGAGTACCTGTGCTTAGATTGGACCTCTTAAAATCAGCAATGTTTCCCAAAAACCCCGTTATGAAGATGGATTTAGGTAAAAAACTGTTTGAAACCATCTGTCGTATCTGAGATTTGTTGTCCATTAAAAGGACGGGCTAAAGGGGTAAATAATTTTAAATTCACCAGCATCCACCGTAATAACATGAACAGGTTAGATAGAATGCCAGGCACGGCTTTTTATAGAGAGTAAGCAAAACAGGATTAGCATACTATTACACATCATGTCGCAAAATTGAAGGAACGAGCATCCGAACTGAGCCAGCAGTAGACAGTGAATATGAACACACGCACACACCTTTAAGGAGCTGAGAGACCTCAAGTAGATCAGATTACTTTGCACACACAGAGAACATTTTGGACTAGATTGAAATCCGACCATCCATTATAGACGGTTTACCACGTACCCCAGGACTTGAATTTCCACTTAGGCAGTCATAACTGGCATCATGGAGATTATTTCACGATGACTTTAACAGACTTTGTGTCTCAAAGAGATGAAACCTGCTGGGATACAACAATGTTGATTGCTAGAGACTTCTTCATGAAATGCACCCAAGTACGTAACTTGTGCATTAATAAGGACCAGATTTTTAAAATCAGTGCCAAAGTGATTCCCTGTTTTGTCCAAACAATTCAACCTCTTTCGGGTCATCTAACCAAATAATGCCCTTATTCGAACGTCCCAGTTAACCTGATAAAAATACTTCAAAATGCTTAAAGCGTTTACACTGTTTTCGAGACTGGGCCTGACAACAGCAAGATGAAAAAAACTCCATTAAGAAGAAGGAGACGTTTTATAAGGTAGCGTTTTTTTCTAAGGAATGCATTTGTCACTTTTCGTTGCTGCTGCTTTTTCTGATTTCATTTTAACCCTCCCTGAATCACTTTTTTCAATCCACCCAATCACATGAGCTGCAAAGCCATGCGTCGCAGTCAAACCTCGGACGCTTAAATTTCCCCACCCATGTACTGTATCTTTGTTACAGTAAAACAGACATCACTCGACGACTAATTGTGTGTGAAAGGTTGACTATTCCATAAAAAAAACTTTGCGGCTTTACGCAAGTGGTTACGAAACAAGGAAATGATGCGTAGATACCGATATAGGTAGTCCATCAAGAGCATCACCCTCGCCTCTAAAATCATCAATTTCCGTTGCTCACACGTCAGTTGAAGCAAAACTTCAGGTATGTAACTTAACTTATGCAGATTTTTCCTAGCTTAACACTTTATTCAAAATAAAGACTCTTTTTTGTTGTCTTTAGCGTTTTTGAAGGGATCAGACGCTCGGTTTCGATATGTCAAGTCTATACGAGTGACATAAACACCTCAGAATAGCTGAGTTTACGATGGCAACAGTGATAAACAGTACATTCTATGGCACTGAATTTTAATCGAATTCCAAAAGGGAAGCAATGCTTCTAAAGCACGAGGGTAATCAAGTTGAAGTGTGCATTATGTCTTATGAAACGTGCAATCATTGGTACAGACGTTTTAGAAGTGGTGATTTCGATCCTAGTGACCAGCAGTTTTGAAAGTTTTAAGATGCGGAATCGCATGCTCGACTGAATGAAAACTCAGGGCAAACGTGATAAGAGCTTGTAGCTCCGTTAGGTGTCACCCAAGCACCTATTTCCAAGCGTTTGCGCCAAATGGGTAAATTTTCAAAAACTTGGAAGTTGGGTCCCTCACATACGTTGACCGAACACAACCTAGGTCAACGTAAAAGCACACGCCTTTCACTGCTTGCCCTCCGACAACAAGCAGTGGATGGACTTATTGTAGAACGTTGTGACGGGCGATGGGAAGTATATGGTTTAAGAGGATCCCAAACGCAACACGGTGTCGTGGGTATATCGACAGGACGCTCACTTGAAGGGGGTTCTCCTGTGTATCTGGTGGTACATGAAGGGAATTCCTGGAAACTGTTGTCAGACGGTGACTGCGGAACTCAACAGTCAACAATTGAATAGAATGAGCGAAGAATGTGATCAAAAGGCCATTTCATAGACAAGGAAGCAGGCAAGTCACACGGTTACTGCGTAGCAACGCTCGACCACCCCACATCGCTCACTGTTCGTGCTCCGAAGATCCTCTTGAATTTGAGATGGGAAGTTCTTCTGCTTGCGATACATTTACCAAACTTGGCCTCAATTGACTAGCATTTGCTCCGGTCGCTGCACCTTAAGTTCGCTGCTCTCTACTATTTATATTAGATAAATTTGCTAAAAGCCAAATAAGTTAAGTCATACACCCTAAATTAGACGGTGGAAACTTTTCAGTGGTTCTGTTGAGCCGTCTGGTGAATCCTTTGGTTATCAAACTAGATCAGCTGACCAGCCCACAGGATAGAATTACAAACAATTGTCTAATGTTTCTGCCTATTTATAGTAATTCCTTGTAAACGTCCATATTGTGCCGCGGGTGTTATTTTGGAATGAAGCCCGATTTCGTAACTGTCACGCCTCTTTAACACGTGGTAATTATACTGAAGCACCGTGACACTTTATTCGCCACAAGCGAGTGTCAAGTAATGAAATCCTCACCGGTCCTCCTTTGTCAGCGTACCATTGTTGAGGGCCCCGGCATGTTGTCTAGAGCCACGCCGGGGCCACTGCGACAATCTAGGCCGAATAAGGTACCCTGTGTACCCGCGAAAATAAAGAAGACCGGAGCGGAGAAGGCACAACCGTTTTAATAGACAGCTCAACCAAGTTGTGTCGTGTACAATTACGGACAAAAGTAAACACAGGTGTCTGTGAGGTCACATGAATAAAACGCGTGGTGGTGGGACTTGTACAGTGGTTAATGAACCAATGGCCCCACGTGACTGACGGGCAGGTCGCGAACAGAGGGGACATGTGTGTGAGGCTGCGACGATTCACTGCACCATTATTAGGCAAAATATGCTATTGTTTAGGGCGGTTTTCCCCATGTACAATTGGGCAGCATGTGTTTAAAACCCGACCCCTCTTCCCCACATCTGTGCGACTTCGCAATTTCTGCCTGCTGACAATTTGTATGCACGTCGGCCCTTTAGGGCTGGTCAGACCAAGCCGGGGAGGCGCGTCCTTGTGTAGTTTTGGTTATTGCGCGTGGCACAGAAGTTGCGCTCTATCGACAATACCCGTGGCTGTTTTTTACCTCTTCTGGTACCTTCTTTTGTGCAACCTGGCCTTCCCTTGTACTGGTTTGCGTCTAAATAGTTGTTTCCGGTTGGTTAGGACCAGGGACGAGGAATTATAGGCTGTTGTTGTATTTTTAACTGTAAATATACAAAAACTGACTCTCTTATTAAGAAATTAAATAAAAGAGTGAATTATTTCATCCAAATATTCTTTGTAAAAATCCGCTTAAAATACTGTGTTGTAGTAGAAGAGGTCCGAACTGTAAAAGTTCTGCCCGTAGCATTGCAAATTTAGCAATATAACAATGCTACTTTGGTGTGAACACGGTATCACTAAAGTCAATTGATGCCCATATGTTAGAATGGTGGAATTGTACTTTTACATCTTCAAGTACCATTTAAGTAGACAATTACTGAAGCCCTTCAAAACCAAGTGCTCAAGCCTGCATGCCGGTTGGGACGAACACACGCCACTCTACACACCACTGTGTTACTAAAACCAAAAAGATAAATGGCAATAGAAACTGCTGGATGTGTCCAAGGCCAACAAGGTCAAAATGGCGGTATCCCATGCGTCCTGGTTGCACACGCGTTGAAGTGCCCTTTTCCGTATGGGAGAGTGAAGCACTTAAGCCATAGTACAGCCAGACTTCCAAGCTGCTCACAACTGGGCTTCTGAAGTAGAACAATTCGCATAAATTCGGTGATATTCAAACCTTCCTTCACCAGTAGGAAACCGATGAGGGGGGAAATTCCGTCATTTGCATCAGAGACAGCGCTTGAGTTATTACATTTGAGGCTGGAAAGTACAATTACGAAGAGAACTTAGTTTACTAGATATCCAATGTCCTTTTAGTATGTAATAATTTTCTGCATGGAGGTTTTTTTATAATGGCAACCTTGGATCTAGTGTTGGATTAATTTGATCTTCCTCTGGTAATCAAGGTTTTTGTTCCCTTTAATGTTTTTCAAGTAATTTGCACTTTGGTCTTGCAGCTTGAATAAGTTTAAAATCGCTGAAAGTGTTACAATATGACTTTGGGGGCCAATCATAGACGATTTGGCAAAGTAGCGAATATAAGACAACACCTATTATTAGTATACTAAAAAAATATTGTACTTAATATCGCAGGTACATTAAAAAGTTGCACAAAGAAACACCAGAGTGGGTTCGATTTTCATGCACAAAGCATGATGCCAAAAACGCTTTTTCGGTTTTTCGGTGCTTTTTTAATGCACGTCTTGTGTCTGTTTTCTGAAAATATGTGGGAGTGTAATACGCGGCATCACTTTGATGCTACATTCTGCTTGTCCCCAGCATCCTGATATGCGATTTCTGTTGTGGTTACACGGAAACAGATTATGCTGATGACCCGCATACTTTAAAAATTTCCATGCTACTGCTCACTGTCCCAAATGCTTACGTACACATGCGTTTATGGAGCATAATTGCGCAGTCCCTTAGGGTTGCTCTGATGTGACGCATGACCTTCGTTGACCTAAAAGCGGCCATTTCCAGAAATCGATATGTCATTGATTTGGCCGCCCTGGAATGGCCCTATCATCGGTTATGGCAGAGTGAGCGGTCTGACGTATTGCGCACAGAGTTAGCGTCACAAGTTTTCGGGAAACCAGTATTTTCGGCGATTATCCAACTAGGCGTTCGTCGGAAGGCACTTAAATTTGCTGATCCACTGACTGCTAATTTAACCGCACTTAAGCATTCCTGATCCTGCTAGCGTTCAAAGATCTTTCAGTCTGCAGGAAGAAGACCTGCAGCTTCTGCATTAGACGTTTTAATTTGCATAAATGACGTTGTCTTTGATGTTTTAAAAGGGGCTAGCTCATGCGACATCCTCTGTTGAGATCCTCTCATTGGGTGGGCTAAATCCTCGACCGGGTGGATCTTTCGATTTGAGCCGCTTTTATTCACACTAACGGCATTGAATAATTCGTCTTACTCGCGAGACGTTCAGATGTGGATCTTATTCCACTCCGTTCGGCGGCTATTGCACGAAGCAAGCTGGCAAGCATATCACCTTTTGACATAATGGTAGTGGCGTTGTCACATTGAATGGAATAAGGTCTAGACGCACACTTGATATTTTCCCTTAAAGCCGTCTAGTCGCGTTATGGCACACTATGCATTCATATTGTCAGCGCGTTTTGTCAGAATATCTTCCAAACCCCAACACATGCTTCAATTACCTGAAAAGGAAACACTGTCAAGTCGAAAAAAAATAAAATGCGAGTCCTGGAGTGGCTTAATCAGCGTTTCATGTGTCCCAGAAAACACTATGCGACAGCAATTCATCTCCCTCAAACGACCCTTGCACTTATCACGGCCACGCCGGTAGACAAAATAAGCAGAGATTTGACTGGAGAATTCTGGCGAATGAATAATTCGCTTTATTTAGTAACTACTGTGATTCCAGTCCCCCTTTTTGAAGTAGTCTAAATACAAAGCCCAACACTGGGCTTATTGGCACGTCTGCGTTTATTGCTGTAAGCGAAGTGGATGAATTGAACTATCCTGCCTAACTCAAGAATATGAAATGCGTATTCAACTAAAGTACGAAATCAAACACAACGGAGACGACTACTGTGCAGTATTTCACAATAATGCAACTAATTTATTCTTACTGACTTATAAAAGTGAGATTAGTTATCTCATTTTTACAAATACAAGTGGAGGTCTTGTATGTGATCAAAGATGCTAGCAGGGCAACGAAAGCTAACTCCTATTTAACCACAAAAAAAAACAGAAGAAATCGGTTCAATAGTTTTTAATACGATTAAAGGTTTTATTTACCTCCAAAAACTGATTTATGTGGCAAAGTCAAATATTTAGCAATGGGGCGTTAGGCCACTTAGAGCAGTTACTTAGAACGCCAGGCTTTCGACACTGATTTCAGAAATATCTCTGTCATCCACGACAGAGAGTACGAAATAATGAAGGCTCCTTCACACAATTTCGCCGTTTGGAAGACGAGCAACGGGTCAACCAGTGCCGAGCTCGTGATGTCGAATGGGTTATCGAGACCACGTGCTCGCTTGACGTTTCGGCTTGCTATTAGTGTGTTACTTTGAGTTCGGTATTTGTTTAAATACTCATACTCTGTGTACATGGCCTGGTTTCTTAAACATAAGTCTCCTTCAGTTTTCGTGGAAGATGGTAAGCGATTGGTTCAGTTCTGCGTCTCACAGACCAGTGGCTGCACCATGTAAGGGCAGAAAAACGTATGAGCAAAGGACTGATCAAACACAAGTCACACTTTCAATGCAAAATCCTTCTCAAACTATGGCCTCATTCACACTACAGCCTAGTTCTTATGTCAGTGAGATATACCCGCGTTTTAATGTGAGGATAGAGCTCGATAAATACGGGTTTGTACATTGTTTGACTGAATTCATACTTACTTCAACAGACTGGAATCAGTCACTGATGAGTGTCACTGAAACGTATGTCATGTTATTAATAACTCTCACGTGACAATCCGTGGTACTCTATTGACACCTCCCTTAGCTAACTATCTTACTTAAGCCTATTAGAATCACCGATGTAAAGTAAATGGTGATTGATTTCACTTTTCTGTGTTTTTTATCAAGCCCGGTCAAAGAAGTCCTTCCAATTTCATTACAACCAAGGACGGTGACATCTTCCACTTCTTTCCATCCAATCCCTCATTTATCAAACCAAATCAGTGCCAGTATCCCCAGCTATACCGACCACAGGCTCTGGGTAGGCGACGCGCCCAGGCCTACGAATTCGGAGATGACGATTTGCTGTCAGTGAAAAGCAGTTTTCGTGCGCAAAACGTCTCGAGGCAGGGCGTCAGTGTGAAAGACGGACCAGTTCAGTGGAGTGTCGGAAGTGTTGCGCCACCTCCTGTTGTGGCTTCAAAACTATCGGCTAGGGAGAAGACTCCAGGACCGGAGAGAGCCCACAGATCCTACCTGGCTTCTCAACTCGGAGGCGGTGAAAAAGTGCCTGCTTCCAGACAAAGCTGCCCTCCTATTTGTGGTGTGGGTGTTCCAATTTTCTTGTGGTGTTAAGTTAGATGGCTATCTGGCGATCAAGGTAAAGCATGATTGTAACAAAACAAACTCAAAGACTGTAGAGCTGAGTCTCATTCATAGAAATAACAGTTTTAATAACTCCGTGTCAGTTTATCCTCGACGTAGATTCATTACCTGCCCATAAGTCTGTCCAAGCCAGCAAATATGCCCTGTCTTTTGGCATGATTCCTTGGGAGAAGAATACCGTATCTCGTAGTAAAGCGTGCAATGTGATTACTATGCAGTCTTTAAATCGTAAAATTGTATATGATTTCTTAAAAAATGGTAAGTCACGGTAACTGAGTCCAATTTCCTACGTGAGCTAGAACCCATTTGAACTAAAGTTCAGCGAACAACAGTCGCCTTTCATCCTACAAATTTTTAACTACTTATGTGCTTATTTGTCTTAAACATTTTGCCAACGAGGATATCATGATCGATAAATGTGATTTTTTACACAGAGATTAGGTACTTGTGAAAGCCTTCTTTTCCATAATTTTTTTTTCAATTGACTGCATCTAAACGAAAATGATTTTACTTACAAAGATTACTACTAACACACAGCCCAAATCGATTTGCTCTAGGTATGACAAGGAGGTCAGTTGTTCTCTTCACGGTTTAGTTTGCAAAGGCTCCCCCAGCTGAATGGTCTGGTAATCTGATTTTAGAATTTGTTACCTGTAAGAACTAAGTAGTAAGTTCAAAAAAGGAGTTTGCAAACAATTTGAGCATTTTGTTCCTCGATTTCCGAAAAACATGTTAAGCAAAGCCTTATAAAGTATTTTGACTATTATGCTGGTTTAGTTAACTTCTTTCGGTTTGTTTAGAAACCACCTGACGTTGAAGCTAGATATTCATACTTGGAAACTGGCCCTTACTCTAGCATTAACTGTTACAAACTCACTAATTTGCTAATTTAGCGGCAATCGTCTCTGGTCAACGAAAAGGAAAGATCTGACATGATCAGTATGAGGAAATTCGAGGGGAACGCAGCCCACAACATGTACAGCGCCTACAACAAGCCCCAAGAGAGTCAACAAGGACACGCACTACGCTCGACGAGCATACTGCACAAAGCAGAAGTCAAAAGGACCTCTTCTCCCGTTTGTGCTCCGGTATTGGGAACTAACACCTCAATAGCCCCAGATGTATTTAAATGAAAAATATTGGCCTGAACATTAGTCACCATCTACTCGGATACATTTTAGTACTTATTTATTTTCTGTAATAAAAATTGCACTGCTATTCATACGATCACAAATGTTTACTTGATATGGCTGAAAATTCTGCGAAAGATAGCATATTTCCTTTAGTGATCAAGGTCGATACACTTTTAAAGCATAAATGGAGGCAGTCTAACTGCGTTAAGGAAAAACTGGCTGTCATAGTTTGCTGCTTTAGTTTCCCATGGGATTGCTCCAAATTCATTAGGACACGTGTGCCTACTATTCTGAAAGGTCGAAGGCGTAGGCCATTTAAAAGAGTAAATATGAGCATTATTTAAGTGAAGGACAAGATTATTCTGCAAATCGAATAATATTATCGATTGGATACCTTAAATAACTCGATTTTAAGAACAGTCACGAGTTCATTGGACCGAATTTTTCGTTGCTAAAAAAGAAGAAAACCGCTAAATAGATTGCATCCCTAAGGAGACACAATTAATTGTAAAAATTGTTTCTGCAATCACCGAAACACCACTGATAGGTTTCTGACAACAATTCCCCTCATTTTTACAATTAAACACGCGAGTGTAAAAATTGTGTCGATCTTGAATGACGCAAAGTTGAAGGGCTTAAAATCAAGACGCTCGTGTGTCAAATAACACCTTGTTCCAAGTGGTTTATCTGAGTTAGATAAAGAACCAGTCTGCTTAGATTACTATGCAAGTAACATCAAAGTCTACATCAAAGTGACTCGGATGCAAAAGTGGCACAATTCTTCTCAAGACAAAATTATGCTTTAGTGGAACTTATTATCTAGATTGGAAGATCCCGACCAATTTACATTAAGGATGTTTGGTCAGTCAAATCAGATATTATGCTCAGCTACGTAAAACAGTCGCTGAGCTATATACACCACGTATTCGTAATGTCAGATGTAGGAGGAAAAATGCAAGCAGCCACGATTTCTGGTTCCGGCAACACGCAAAATTTACCCAAATCCAAAGCAAAAATGCTAGCTTATTAAGATACTTGACAAGTTTCTTTGTTTGCAAAATCCTATTTACAGTAATTTTGTGATTGGGTGACACAACTTATCCCACCATCAGTAAATGCAGCAAGACTCAGTCAGAAATGCAAAGATCAGGAATCCAAATCTGAAGTCTTACTCGTAAATGGGAAGTAACACATCTTATATTCATTATAATACCAACAACCTAACTTTTATACACAATAACATATCCTTTACGAGTTCCCTAAATACATACAACTCTTGGAGATACAGCAATAACGACCTCATAATTGGTAATGCAAACTTGGTGCAGAAGTCAGTAACTTACCTAACACTATGCATAACTCATCGTGAAATCGCAAAAAAGTGCGTTTTTACAGGGTAATGTCATCTGTTGTGGTCAATTTAACGACAGCACCCAAATGTTCACCAATCGTTTTAACGACTCCTAAATAGGCGCGGCTAATGCGTTATATGTTAAATGGCGTCGAGGTTAGCGCGTGCAATTTAATCGTTATCCTTCCTGTTGTGACGTGCCGTGTTATCGCATTCTTTTTTGACGTTGTAGAAATTTCGTTGCGTCTGATGTACCTCGTTATCGCGTATTTGTCGGCAACTTGCCGAAGAACTCACTTCAATCTTACATTGAGAGGATATTTGAGGGCTGCAAGGTTCGACTTGGCACACATTACCGCTACCATCCTTCAGATATCCGAAATCCAAATGATCAGGAACCCAGAGACTGACGAGTTCAGAGGTTTCGCGTATGTTGAACTGAAGGACGAGGAGTCCTATGAACGCGCACTGTCATTTGACGGAACGGTTTGTAATGCCTACATGTAATTAAATTGCGTATAGCTTGTGAACGGTAAAGAAATCCGAGTGAACAATGCCGAAAGGCGAGGTAGGTGAAATTGTTGTAGTGTGTGTCAGTTTCCGCATGTGTTGACGAGTGACATTTGACAATAGGGAACCAAGGCCGAGGCGGTCGCGGTCGGGGTGGAGGCGGCGGCGGCGGCGGCGGTGGTCCTCGTGACTTTAACGGTCGTAACAGTAAGTAAATTCGTATTTACTGTGGTTTTGTGTGAGTCGTATATCCATTTGAAGATGTGGATTTACTTGGTCGAGTGACGGTATGCGGTACAGTGTTTTTGCAGACTTTATTTGTCTCTTCGTTTTTCCGTGTGTTTTGTTCCGAAAACGTTGGTGACATTACTGGGGCTGGTGGTTGTAGGGGCGTTAGCGTAAGTAGGGTTACTGGTTCGTAAGTTGGTTTCTCATCGACCTTCAGTTGGATAGTTTAAACGTTGATTCCCGCTTTTAACCTGCAGTGAAGTATAATTTTTGGTAACAATGTGGTTAAGATGTTTGCGGTGTATCGATGTTTAATACAAAAGTGCTGTGTGTCGAGTGCTCTAATCGTTCCATTTTCTGAATTAGTCTTGTTGGTAGTGGGAAAGCGTGAAATTGAGTTGGGCATGTCACATTGTCACAGACAGTGGTATGTGTTTGTGTGAATGAATCGTTAATCGTTGAGGGAATTGTGTGCTAACGCGTGTATGTAAAGTGCAGTGGATATTGCCGGAGGAGTGGCGTGTGTATTTCTGTGTATGACTTGATAGCTGCAGCTCTGCACATGCTCAGTAAAGTGGTTGAAAGTTTTGTTGAGTATTGTGGATGATCTGATATTTTACTGGCACGTTAATGCGTTCGTCGTGGACTAGAGTCATCTGAGTTTTTTGCCGTACAGCTTTACTTTACTGTCTTAATTGACTTGAGGCGAACATTTGCTTGTAGGCAACGTGCGTGGTGGTGGTCGGCCAGGCGGCTTTGGTGGTGGTGGCCACGGTGGTGGTGGCGGTGGTGGCTTCGAAAATCGCCCGCGCCCTGGTGGTTATCGTCCGCGAGTGCAGCCTGGCGCGGGCGGTTTCCAAGACATCCGTCGTCCCACCCCACCACCGAGTAACCGATCAGCCGGTTTCGTAATACCCCCACCAAATTTGGATGCAGCTGACCGCCCCCGCATCTCCATCAAGCCCCTACTGAATCCATTAGATGTAAAGAATGAGGACCGCGAACTTTCAGAACGCTCCAAAGCCATCTTTGGAGTTGGTAAACCTCGACAGGCCAGTCCGCCGCGGTAAGTAATGTTGGCGGTTGATGAATGATGATAATGTGCGACAGGCAGTGTTTGCTTAGATAATATCCACGACATTTACTTTAGTGTTGACTGTAAGTTGTAGCACTCTTGGCATTGACATTTGAATAGCGGACTGTGGTTTTTTGTTTAAAAGGCATGTGAGATGTTAGGAGTGTAGAGAATGACTTGTGGCGTGATGTGTAGGGATTTGGTGTGTTTGCTGAGTAAGCTTGATCAAGGCGCGTGGTGGCTTGGAGACATCGGTGGTCAGTTAATTGCCGTGGTCTGTTATCACTTGATAATGAGGGAATGTAGCATTGTGTGTCACACTGACTAGATGACTGCCTTCTAATGTAGGTGTTTTTAAAGCTGCGGTGTGTGTTATTCGTTCTTTCTACTCGGTGTCCAGTTATTGGCCACGCTATGTTTGCGGTATTAGCACGTTATGTGATAACCGATGGCTACTGTCATGGCTGCGAAAGCAGTGTATGTTAGTGTTATAATCTGTGGTTACTGGTCGCATGCTTTGAATGGTACCGTTTGAAGTAGCGTGCGTGTATACTCCAGTAAGCAGTTGAACTATTGAAATCGTCTTAATTGCCAAGAGTAACCACACAGCCATAAGACGAGTCGTAAAGGTGACTGTCACGTTCTAGTACTGTGTTAAGTTGATTGGAATCCCAGTGAGTGTGCGGTTATGGTGTTTTTTGGTCAGTGTGAGTGCGAAAAATAGTTGCTAGAGGCTTTAGTAGCTTAGTTGGCATAAGCTCTGGTGGGTTTTCTTTGTCGCAAGGTATATGTGGAAATGGGTGTTAGGATTGGCGTATCGACAGTTTTGACTGGTGTGTGTTGTGTCGTGTGGTTATCGCACCGGCGGTGTATAATTATTTTGTGGTGGTGGTGGTGTGTGTGAGTTGTGTTGGGTAAGATCTTGTGACGTTTTTTTATTTGTCTGTTTTTTTTGTGCGCTTTAGTGAGTCTGCTAATGGATCTGTCTTGGGGAACAACTAAGCGCCACACCTGTGAATACGATCATCTCCCGATTAGCTACCTGTATTTCACAAGCCGCTTCCGCTGTCGCTGTATACTTACACGTAAATCGACTTGTCTCTTTTGATGCAGACACCAGTGCCGCTCACCGGAGTATTGGTACTGCTACAAGCAATGGCTAGCGTTCTCGCTGTCAAGCGTGTCACTACTGCCAACCCCGAACATTATTCTATAACTTCAAGAGTCCCCTCCCCTAGGCTTAAGTGTACATTTTTTTTCCATCATCGGCCAATGAGAATAAAGGCTTGTGTATACAAGCTTTGGTTGTGGTGTGAGTGCGGAGGATACGTTAAGTATTGATCATAGAAGCTGATTCGTGGATTGTCGATTTTGGACTCCTACAGGGACGCCGTTACTACTGTGACTACTGTGAGACGAGCTTTCCAGACAGTCTGGTGAATAGGAGGAATCACCTGAAGGGCGCGAGACATGTTCAGGTGAGATTGGAACACTTGAATCCTTTCAGGGGTTTGTCTTGGTTTGGTTTTAACCTGAAGTGTATTCAGATCCAGTGGAGGTGTTGGCTGCGGAGCGAAGTAAACAGCGTTGTGTATCGTTCATTCGAACAGGAGTGTGTCAGTACGGCGCTGCTTGTCGTTTTTCGCACTTGACTCAAGAGGATGTGAGCGTGCTAGTGGCTGCGTCGGGTAACTACAAGCATTGAATGTGACACCGTGTAGCCCCTGTTGAGGAGCCTTTGCAGGCTCTTGTGGAATTGGAAGAAGCGGTTAGATGGAGGCGAGATGCACTGGGAAAGAAGTGGCTTGTTAACGCTTTTCGTCGTGAAGATCTGCCACCGTCGATTAGGCGATGTCTTGAAGACGGGGAAGGATGACGATGAAAGAGCGAACGTATTGTGTCAGTGTGTGGTTTTTGAGTTGAACATGTTGTTCCGTGTTGTTGTTGTTGTTGAGCGGTGTATGGATGATGTGCCTGTGAATGTGCTTCAATTAGAAGTCACAAACGTGGGCTCGTTGTGAAGCAGCATGGGGCGTTATCAGGCGTTACTGCGTGATATTGTTGTGTTTCGACCGATGGCCTGAGTTGGGTGTCATGAGTATGTTGCTTCCTGAATAGTTTTATTCAAGACCACATGACGTTGAGGTGGAAAATATTGTTCACACACCCACTGGCCGTTGGTTTATTTACTGATGTGCTTTCTGACAACATTCCAGGAGTGCTCCTGATTCTTAGCTGGAAAGCTTGCTTCCTTTCCACGCCGTCAGGCCATTCCTGCACTTTCTTCAACTTTTCTGCTTTCCCTAGTCCAATTATTGTAAGGTTGCTCTTGTGTTTTAGTTGTTATGTGTAGGGCTTCACGAATGCGCTCTGTAAACTTATTTGTGTCCCTATTCACACCCCGAAATTGTTTTGGAGGATTCTCGGATTTTTGTTACATGAAATGAAACCGAGGCAATTCTAAACGCGGATACTACTGTAATGCATTGGACATATGCAGATGCATTCATCACCGACTTTTTGCATGTAAGATTTCGTGCGTTGTTGATACTGATCTAGCGTGGTAGGTGTTTTGTCCTGCCTCTCCATAGTTAGGTTTAAATTTCTTTAAATAAACTGCAAATGGTCCGTCATTCAATCCAAACGAGGAGGGTGTCTCAGGGAGAGTACCGAGGCATACTGGAGGTTTTGCTTAACGTCATTACGAGTCCCTTTCGAAGACAATGTCTCGTCCGCACTCACTTGATGTTTCTGAGATGCCCTGTGATTTGGAACCCGGAGGCCGATTTCCTCTATGTAATCATTTCCCTTTTGTACTGTAAAGCCTAGGACGCAGTATTTCTATGTGTGGTTGTCAATGGGAGTAACATCCTCCAGGATGGATTTTGCTGACCTTATTTTGTTAATTCCTTGCAAACGGTGACTGAACTTTACTGTGAAATTCAGCTGCAAAGAAGTCTATCACACCAGTGTTCGCCTTGCTTTTTGGTCTCATTGCCCTTGAAGTGGCTGTGGCCTACTTATGTTGGAGAGCGGGTGTCGTTGGCTCACAAGAAGTCTTCAAGAGGGTTTCTCCGTGTGATTATCTACTGCAGGAAACAGGTTAACATCAAGAGTGTGAGTTGAGAGATGTCGGCCTGGGAAGTTGTTCAAGGCGGTAGAGTGCAAGTGATGATCTTCGTGTAGCAGTAAAGGAACATGGGAAGCCTTGTTCTGATTGCGAATTAGAACTTTGTTGGTAGAGCGCATATTTGGTTTGTGCGCTTCTCTATCATTAACACCAACCACGACCTTACTTGAAACTCCCAAATGTGTAAGTGGCATAATGCAGTGTTATGTTGATTGAAACGAATCGAAGACAGCACCATCAAGAGTTCATGTGGGGGGGAGGGGGTAAGTGCTAAAATTAGGCTCAATCATTTGTGGTTTTTTGTTGGTACAGATTTGACTAATTTACACGAGAAAAGTGCTGGAATGCAGCAGGTCGTCAATGGATTCTGTGCATCCTGTTGGAACATTTATATGCCCATCTACTGTTTTTTTTGGAACGGTAGTTCTTTTCCTCTTAGTATTCCGAAATTGGCACCTCACATTAATAGAGGATCGTGCTGGTCGAAGTTTTAATGGTAAACGACCTTGTCGTTTTTGTATTTTTTTCTACATGCCAAATTCTAAGCCTGTTTCTGCCTTTTCTGATTGGTCTACACGAACACTTGCAGGTGCAAGTAATGTTTATGAGGTTTTTTTCTATTTGATTTAAAAAATTTTTATGAGTCATAGCATTAAGGTTCAAGTGTTGCAATAATATCTACGACAAAAGTGTTTGTTATGGTAAATTGGAAAATTCGTAACTATAATACCATCATGATTTCATTTGGGAAGTGGTAATAGCTAGTAGGCAGAGTGTTCTTTCACGCTTGTTTAACACTAATTTGACTACTTTGCGATAAAAAAGGAAATAATCGAGAACAGATGGTTGCCTGCCCTTGTCTTTGTTCATCGATGAATGTGTACTTTATGCTGACCCGCATAGTCGTAATCGCTTGGCCCCATGATTCACATTTGTGGACAGCCTTTACTGCATTCGACTGTCAGCCGATTTCGCGGCTTGTTTTACGCACAAAATGTTTTCTGTGAATCCTGTACTTACGGTGGAATCGCCTTCTTTCCATGGGTTTTAGCGAAGTCTAAAATCCGAACACGTCCTTTGGCGCGTCACATGCCTCGAAATTATCTTGAATCGCACAAAGACGC
Organism: Mesocestoides corti; assembly: GCA_900604375.1. Lineage (NCBI taxonomy): Eukaryota > Metazoa > Platyhelminthes > Cestoda > Cyclophyllidea > Mesocestoididae > Mesocestoides > Mesocestoides corti. Next base: position 75,815 of record UXSR01005450.1, read on the forward strand.
GAAGAAAGCCGTCCAAAAAACTTTGCCGTTTATTCAACAGTTACCAATTTGATATGAAGGTCATAGGAAAAGGGGAATTGTTCTCTCATAGGGATTGCTAATTTCGTTTGGCGTTTCTGTAAAACAAGACAAGCTCGCATTATTGGAGGGGCTCACTGTATTTTTACCTGGTTGGTGCACTTTAAAAGTGCAAACTAGAGTGATGTGGTTTTTCAAACTGATCGAAAACGCGTGGTGCAAAATGAACTTTCCTGTGCAGGCTCTCCGAAGTCCTGCTTTTTGAGCCACGCAATTTCAACGCAGTTAGTTTTTTTTGCAAATGATGCCAAAACTCATTCATTCTGTCAGACAATATCATTGTTTGGAGACACAAAATAATTCGCTTTACAGTCTTGTCACCTGATCGATGTCATGGATAGTTAAACTCTTATCTCCCAGAGGGACTGCACGAATGGAGACTGGAATGTGACCGTATGTCCCAGTATGAATTTATTTATAACCAATTATGGGTAGTAATAATCGGTAATGCCTTTGTTCAGTCGTAGAATCATCATACATTCAATTAGAAAAAAGAGATTTGCTGGACGAAAATACCTGCGAACTAATCTGGTTCTTAGAGCGCACTGCGCAATAACTCCTGGAAATAGACCAAAATACCCCAGCTGCATTAAATTGCTTGGATAAACTCGAAACCTGGCTGCTACTTCGATAAACCTGTGACTCTTTTACCTGTATACCGATACGAAGCCCCAAGCATAGGCGGTTGAATCCCTTGTTTAGCCTGTCCGAAGGCTACCCCGTCACTAGCACGAGGCCAAAACACGTAAAGGTCAGCGCCTCCACAACTGGGGCGAGACACTGTGCCCTTGCTGTCTCAGATGAGCCCACTTGTCCATTGCGTAGGCGGCCTTCAGTGCAGGTCGGGGTGAAAGTACTTTTGAGGGTGGATGGGCCAGCAGGAAGGCGACAACTTATGTATGCTTACGTATATCGATGATATCCTCATTGCTAGCGAGAATCAAGAGGAGCATATGAAGCATCTTGACGATGTATTCCAGCGCCTCAATGAATACGGCCTTATTATCAACCCATCAAAATGTGTGTTCGGCGTTCCTGAACTTGA
>UXSR01005451.1:0-11883 GCA_900604375.1 Mesocestoides corti
TCTTCTTGAACGTGGGATAGGACGTTCTTCCACACGCGCCGTATTCACCAGACTTGACTCCATCTGACTATCATTTGTTCCGAAAAATGCAGCAGCACGCCTTAGTGAATAAACAGTTCAAAACTACTCGATTGCCTCGAAGTCTTCAGATTTCTTTCGCGACGAAATTCTTAGGTTACTTGAGAAATGGCGCAAAGTCGTGGAAAACGATGGACAAGTTCACTGTCCCCTATTTTTTGTACTAAAAAACCTGCCCAAATAACTTCATAAGCCTAACAGAATGAACTACCCCCATGTACTAACAAGCTACCTTACCTCGAGTAAATTGAAGAATATGTAAATCTTGATAACTGACTGCGTTCTGATCTCGTGATAGGCGATGGAGCTGTCGAATGTGTAGAGGAACAGAGTGCAGATACAGACGAACGAGAACTTTACCAATTCTTTGGCATCCGTGGCATACAGCGTTAATTCCCTTCGTCTGAAATGAGAAGGGAGGTTGCAGTCATGTTCCTTTACGATGGTAAGAACTTTTACCATCGGTTAACCGAAATCTGCTCTACGAATTTCTGGCGTCTACGGAGACGTCCAGTTTGTTAGTGGTGACGTCGACCTCGTCGACGCACCCAGTTCTTCGATGGGGACCACTTGAAGGGGATTTTGGAGGGGAAAGCGAACTCCAAACCACTCCAACACACCCCACCGACACCACGATTGCCATGTAAACTCACAAACTGTGAAAAAAAGTTAAAAAGCTCACCCAAGAGACGGTATGCACAGACCAACAAGACTGAATGCAGAGGAGGTGAGGAGGGAGAAGAGGGTTACGATGCACCGCAGTGGCAAAAAGGTGTACACCATGAGGATATGGTCAAGGCACTGCAGCAGACCGTAGAACATGAACTAGGAGAAAGAAAAGAGGATTGAAATTGCCACCCAACTTCGTGCACAAGGTTTCAATGCTGTGTATTGTTGGAATTGGGGCAATTTGGAAGCTGTGTTTGAGCAAATGAATCGTGCAACTTATACCAACGCCAACTTTTGAAGTAGCGTGTGGAAACCCCACTCGTTTAGAGCCCCAGTTACCTCTAGACGGTCAAGAGCACCAGAGATGGTGGCGGCACGACTGTTTTATGAGATGAATCCGAGGGATTTGTTTAAATCTTGAACAGCTGGACAACTCACCGACTCGAAGTACTGCGGTATCGAGAGAAACTTCCAGACACGGTTGCGGAAGGGTCCGGAGATCTGCTCTTGCACGCTGTTGACCTCATTTCGACGGCGAGACGATTGCAGCACCTCTTCCCTCAGATAGCTCTTGAAGCTAAAACCTACGAAAAAAGGAATGCCTGTTGTCAAAGGCAATTAGTCCAACCACGCGATCGACTAAACGACCGCAGCCTCGGACGCGAGCAACGCGAATCACATGCTGGTTGTCCTGAACCAATAAGGTGAACACGAGGCCCGTAGGTACTACATCCATTAAACGAATTGTTCAGGTCAGGTGTCCTGTCAAAAAGCAACGACGCGAGGTTGCAAATGTGACTTGATGGAGGCATTATTAGCCCCAAATTTGACACTTTACTGGCAAAATTACTCATAAGTGGTACGATTTTTTGCAGACATCATGTGGAAAAATTGGGCCCAAAGTGACTAAGTTTGCGAAGGCAAGAGCGTTACAAGTTAATCTCAACTGGCACAACTAAACGGACTAAGAGGGGCACTCAAATCGGGACGAAAAGTAACGAAATTCGCGTGCCCTATTGCTTCTGAATACCGCAACCACGGGGCGATTTGCAAGCGTCGCGAGCCACAATCGTCACTCGAACATTTCCACGCCTAGGATCATACTTCAATTAAGGCTAGGATAATTTTCGACCAACAAGCAACCATCGATCGACATTAGACCTTTTGCCTTTGCAACCAACCAATAACGATCGAGGAGATGGGCTTAGGCACAAAGACCACAGGTGATTCCAGACCCAAAACTAACGCTTCAACCTACGATGCCTTTTAGATGCGAGCGGTTAAGTGGTGACATAGAAGCTAGGGCAACAGATAACTAACTGGGCTTACTCTGAAGGGGGTTCTTTATGTCACACTCTGTTTCCAAATCCGTGTGTCCATGCCATGTTTCCTTCGTTTCCATTCCGTCTTATTCGGCCACCCTACACAAGGATATTTGGACTTTAGAGATGCGGAGAAAGACGCTGAACTTTCAACGCGTTCTCTCGGTAAAACCAAACACAGGATGCGTTAAAAAAAGGCGTTTAATTTAAGCAACAGGGCATAGTGCGTATCTTTACAAACAACTTCACACAGGAATTGATTGTTACTGTCCCGCCTGGTTACGCAAAAGTGCGTAAATATTCTCCTTTATCCAGTCCTTCGTGTGAGGAACATACGTGCCTGTTGGGGCATGGAACTCAAGGCAGCTCAAGTCGGCCAGCTTGTCGATAAACTTGAATAGCTGAGCGATATCGTAGGTGATGGTGGGAGCCGAGGGGTTCTGCTGCTTCAGCTGCTCTTCGAAGATCTTGCAAACCCCCTCCAGGCATTGGTTTACAGTCTCGAAGTCGGTCCAAACACGGGTGTCGGGTTTCTTCGCCTGGTACTGCAGCAAGAGGATGGTGTGACTCATCTAGACAAATAAACACACAGCTTGTAACAACACTCTCAAGCACACTCAAAGTGCTCGCCACGTCGACGAACGCGAAAAGAAGGGTATGCGCGTATGAAATTGTTGTATTAAACTTAAAATGTAATCAAAAAACCACTTGGGAAAGTTATATAAGTTTGACGAAATCAATTTTGGAATCTCGCAGAATTACACGACAATGGTCATATGAGGAAACACAGTGCATGGGAACAGCCCACTGCGGGAGACGTTGAAGTATCTTTTCGACTTGCTCAGAAACGCCATTCGGCACACGGTCATCCAGGTACTGACTAACCACGGCGATGTCGACACAGTTGCTGCACTCAGTTAGACGGTCATCAGGGGCAGTGGAGAGGACTGTGAACTGCAACCAAAAAACCCATGGCTGTGGCCATCGACCGGATTTCGTGGTGGCTGCAGAGGGATCTATGTGATTCACATAAAAGTGCGCTGACCTCGGTGCATTAGGGTCTTCGAAAGAGGTGCGTTTGGGAACAGGCACGGGCGTTGGCCAGCTGCCATCGGGAGCAAATGACCAGCTCTCCAGCTGTACAAATTGGGGCGAAGTTCGCAAATACAACTGCGTGAGAGGTGCCGAAGAATCGACGGAGAATGTGAGGTTAACCGACGCGCGATCTGCAACCACTTCAAAGTGCTGCTCGATAATGCTAAGCGTTGCTGACGGAGACTTGTGCCTGGGCGCTGGGAGGTAATACATCGTGTCAAAGACGTTCAACAGAGGATATAGCAGTGGAACACCGCAATACGGTAGGTCTCGTCGATACGTATATGGCTCCAGTTGTTGGAGCTCGGGGAAGTAGAATGGCTCTGTTGGTCCAGGGGACAGATAGCGGCGCAGTTTCAACAGCAACGGGTTCGGACTCGACGAGGGTGGGTGGTGGTAGTAATGGAAGCGATTTGCATCCAGGGGGAAGACGAAGACGCCCGAGTCTTTGCTTGAGATACCTGGATGGGAGATGTTCTCACGGAACTGACGATTAGCGTGAATGACGGCAACGCGCTGAAGGCTAGGAGGCACTAAGTGCTGGTCGGTGCTAGGAAGAACGGCGTAGGGGAACCCCAAAGACGACGTGTGTACGAGCACGATAAAAGTGATGCACAGGTTAGTGAGTAGCTGGCGCAGAACACGGGAAACATTAGGGGGAGTTAAATGAACCACGTCTGCACAATACAATAAGACAGGCAGTGATGAGAAGGCGATTAAACCAGACATGATTACGTCCGGCTGCGCCACTTGCCCAGAACGTCCCATAATTGGGATAAAGACCTCAAAAAGCGTGAAAACCGACGATGCATGGAAGACCATCAAAGGAGGTAAAAGCAAAATAAGAAGTTTCGCAAAGTAATGGCTACCAGAATCGCCGAAGATCAGGAAGTATACGAAACGAGAAGTTATGGTGAACGCACACCAAAGTATGGTAAAGTAGGAAGCAGGGCTATCGTATAATAACGAAAGTACCGTTATGACATTGATTGTGAGGACAGTGCCTTTAAAAAAGTCATTCTCGACCAATCGGGCTTTTATACTTGTCGAATCCGACCAGCCACTACGAAGAAACAAAGATTTGAGCGGGAATAAACACCAAAGTGGACCACTTGGAATTCTAAAAAACACTGAGTGAAAGAAGAAGAAGTAAGTTATGATTGGTAAGAGATAAATGCCGAAAATATTGCATCGGTTGGTGTACCATGACATCCGACATCCATAGGTGTGAATTACATAGCCGACAAATAGTGCAAAAAGGTGGCCGCTAACAAAAAATATGGTTTGAATTAAGGTGGCTAACAAAAGCCCCGCGTAAGTACCACCAACACGCTTTTGTAATGCAAAGAACCACAATGTGGTTGCAAAAACAACGCCCCAGTGCAAAATCCGACCGAAATCCCAAGGATATTTGAAGACAAAGTATCCCAGCACGTCGAAGTAGACAAGCCGGGAAAAATTCGAGTAACTCGGGGAATTGGAAAAATAATGGATACTCCCGGATGCTTTTTCAGGCGAAAAAATTTCCTTTCGGGGGTGCGCCTTTTTTGTGTAGCCAAGCTTGTCGATATAATCAATGGTGGGGTCTTGAACCATTAACTTCAAAAGCTGCAGAAGATTATCCCCAGCCAATTGGAGGCACGACGTTGAAATGCGTTCTTCCGTATCGTAACAGGTGTGATAAGCATAGCCGTTACCAATGTAAGCTAAGTCCAAGCCAGGGAGGGACCCATAATCACGAAATATCCGGAAATCTGTGTCCGAAGGAATGAGTCCAAAGCGGAACAACTCTTCTCCGACTACAGAGGCAAAGGGGTAACGCGCAGAAGATGAGTACAACTTAATTAAAGCCGAACTAGCTGGTCCGGGACCACTCTGGAATACCAGTAGTTTGCCGCCAGCGCCGGCGCCTTCCAAGTTGATGAAAACGACCACATCAGCAGCCCAAGGATGTTGAGTGACGAATGCATGGCTCGCCGGCAGAATATTTTCTTCAGCACCGTTAAATAGAAATATGATATCATTATTTAAATTATGAAGGCCATGAGCAAGAACACGGGATGCTTCAAGGGAATTTGCACAGCCGACAAACGCATCTGATGCGCCTGGACTCTGAGAAACTGTGTCATAATGGCAGTTCACAAGAATTGAACGGGCGGGTGACGTTCGTTTCACACGTGGATCGTGCAACCGAAGAATCAAATTGGGAATATTGGCGTAGGAAGTTATGTGCGCATGAGTTTGAAAATATGATGGGCGAGAGATCTGCTCCTCGAATTTCGCAACAAGCCCCGAAGTCTCGGCTAAGCGAACAATCTTCTCAATTTCTAAACGCAAGTACTTTCGTGCGTGAACCTCATTATTCACAGAACCACCAGTGCGGGGACCCAAACCGGTAACAAACTTCAGGTGCTTACGGGCAAAAACCTCCTGAAAAGAGGAATTTATGTCAAGTGCACTTGAGATATTCGAGCCGCATGACGTTGAGTGCAGCGGAATGAGGGTGACGCATAACAAAGTGGTAAAAAAAATTATAATCCAATGCCACAAATGAATAGATACTTGAGGAGGTTCTACCAAATAAAAGGAGTGGCTATCAGTACCAGTGCTTGAGCTCGAAGTAAATCCACGATCTATATGATCGTGTATGTCTACATTCCTTCTACGAACCTCCATTAGATATATTAAACCATACAAGAGCACACGAAGCACACAATATGAGAAGATAGTCAAACAAGTGACTCACAGTTCAAAAGCCCACTTCAGTTGTTTAAATACACTGGCGATCTGTCATGTTATACCATGGTTCAAGCATAGAATGCATAACAAGATAAAAAGATATAACAGCTTCTTGATTTGCACAATTCTAAAACTTTATACTATCTTGCAGCATAGTGTTTTTTTTTCAAATGTGTGTAAAGTGTTATAAGCCCCTCCTTGTTTAGCATTTAGATTTCCTGGGAGTCTCCTTTGAATAAGGCATGCACAGTGTAATTATCAAGGAGGAGTAATGAGTTAGTTTTTTTGAATTTTTTATTACAGAGTGGCAAATCTAAAAGTTGATTCCTTAATTTGTGGTTATTTATTTAATCATAATTACGCAGGTTACGTGAAAGTGAACTAGGTATTTATGAGGGGAGGAGAAGGTTCAGTGTGTTCTACCTAAGCAAACCGGAGCTTTTTTAACTCGTTAAGTGTGTTTTTTAATATAAACCGATTTTGCATGTACTATTTGGAGCTTCCAAAATATATTGCTTATTGACTCGATGGTGTCTGTCATGTATTCGTTTATTCAAAGTACTCTTTTTTGAACGTTCATTTTGATGGTGCATGAAGAATTTAAACAATTTCTGAATACGGACTTTGGTCACACCTTTTGCTCAAAACGTGATGTGATTTGCCTTGAGGATTATTTCTTTAAACCCACAAAATCAATAGTGCTTCAACAGAGACTTGTAACGTACTGTCTAGATCATTACTATCTTTTAGCAACACAATATAACCTGTTTTTTCACATATATCAAGTCCAGTCACCTCAGTTGTAGTTTTTTTCTAATTTTAGCCAACTTCAGACCTTGGTTTGCATTAATTTTGTGCACTTAGAGACACGTGAAATGATGCAGCAACACTTCCCACTTACTTGAATATTCCCGAAGACAAAAAAACGTTATTCTGGCAATTATTATGCTAATAAACCACTTGCTGCCAATCATCTGGTAGCGACATTCAGTCACTCTAGTCTCTTAGGCTGTTGATTATTCACTCTTGCGGCAGAAGGTAGAAGTAAACGTATTGCTGTGATTCTATGCACTGCAACATATATGAAATTTTAATATCTGCGAACGATATCCACGAAATCATAACAGATTTTCCTGAGCTTCATATGCAGTATTTTAAATTTGGTGGAACAAAAAAAGATGATGAAGCCTAATGCTGTCAATTATATTTTTTTCTTTAAAGATATCTTATTTGTAGCACATCTGTACGTTTAGATTTTCATCTGCTCACCTCAAATATGTAATTCCGTAGGTCTATAAATACTTTAAATAAAAAAATATGTTTTTCTAGAAATGATTCTTAAATTCATGACCAAAGAATTGTATGCTACACCTAGACAATAATTTCTAAACATGATGCAATATTTTCGGCATCTATCTCTTACCACTCACGACGTATTTCCTCTTTTTAATTTAGTATTTTTCGGAAGCACATCTGGTCAACTTTCGTGCCAATTCCCTCTCAGGGAGGCTGTACGCTTCACGGTCTAGAGGCTAAAGTTCTCAATTAAATTTTTTTAAGTTGCTGCAAGCAGGCGATTATTAAACGGGAGTCACCTTTGTGCTGCTATGCATGACCGTCCACAGCTAGCGAGGCTAATTCACGCTTTTCTTGCGCTTAACAATGGCAAACATGACAACACTATTGTTCTTTTCCTACTAGGAGCTTATAATTTCTTCATGCTCTTCACCTATTCCCTTAAATTGCAGTTTTATCGCCATGACGTCCCTGGATTGCTTGTTTGAATGTAACACTCTTTGAATTGTCTTACGATACTAGATAATTCCAGTGACTAATGAAGGGAAAGTGAGTTAAATGGAGGTATAATGTGAAATTCAACTGTACCTCAATCATGGACACCCCTTTTGATGTCATCTGCTTGACTACTCACTACCTAGAGTTGAGTTTAAAAAAGATTACAAACCATCAATTTTTCCAGTTTTGGATCTGCCACGGACACCACTTTACTAATTTCAAGTCGACCACTCTATGGCGATGAATTAACCCCTACTACTATAGTAGCGTTACACGTTTTTAACCGTCAAAACTAATACACTTGACAAGTCGAAAAAATTTTATAAACGGGACGTAGCATATCTGATTAATGACATATTTTCGAATTCATGATTGTTGACCTTCCTGGTTATTGGATGTGTTAAATGAGCAACATTGAATGATCATAGACAATTCATTTAGTGCTGCAAGATTTTAACAGGCAGTAAATTTTTAATTTAACCGGAAACCAAAACCATGGCGAGGTACAATGCCCTCAAAGACACGCAAGCTTGCGAATTAAGCAGAACTTTAGGCTTCAGTGTAAAGGCTTTGTTTAAATTTATCAGCGGATTGCGTGCAGCAGGTGGCGTGTGTGATTTAAGCAAATACCACCATTTTGTTAACCGTAAACGCTTAATTCCAGGGATCGGACTAACGCAATTAAAATTTGGCTTCCACTCCTTACTGAATTCTACAAACGCATACCTGCTTTTCAGTTTTATTCTCTGCTACACTAACAACGCCCGTGAAGTTTAAACACATAAGGGTTTTGGCGTATAAACTTAAATATTCTGTTGATTTAAAATCTCAGATTGTACAGGCTGCAACTTGAACGCTCGATGGTGTGAAAAGAGTGTTGGTTTGAAAAACATGTACCAATTAGTGATCAGTGTAAAAACTTCTAAAAATTCTTCGATTTTCTTGTAATTTCTGCGCGTAGCTGCTGGATTTGTGGCAATTTATAAGGTTTTCTTAACAAGAAATGCATAATTTGTGGTAGTTGCCTGACAGCGCGTGCGCCAATGTTGCTACGACCAGTTGCGTGTAGGAAATTTCACATAATACAGTTTAGTGAGAATCAGATCGTGCTCAAATACCTGAGCAAGGGATCTGTAGGGAAACCGTGGGATTCATCAAACCTACAAAAAATTAGCTGTCACTTAAAATGTTTTTGAATTTTAAAAGTGCTCAGTTTTCGACTTGGCATGATCTGAAAGGAAATTACGGTACACGACCAATCAAAATGCCAACCACGAACCGTGACCGCACACCAGTCGCCATCCATCCGAGCCAATTATATACTGCTCTGCACCCGTCCTTGTCTTTAGTTGGCTGCATATTTTTATTTTAGATCATCCAAATGCACAGAAATAATGGATTGGCTGAGCTTGACATGATCCAAGCACGGCACTAGATGATCTCTTTCACGGCAGTACATGAATAAATGACCACCAACCGATCACACTATCGGCCAATTAATGCACATGAACATTGACGGATGAGGTGATGCTTCATATTCGGTCTTGTTATTCGTCGAAGAGTAAATGGAGTCAGATCTGGCCGCAACATATGCGTTGATATCTCATGCACCACATCAAAAATCGTGCAATCAATCTGGTTGTGCGTGTCGGGTTCCTCGTAAACACAAATTCACATACCACGGGACAAATGATTTATCATTGTTATTAGGGCCCTGTCCAAAACCATGCACTCAGAAAAGAGTAAGAAGAACCCAAGGAGACGAAAGATCAATCGTTCATAATGCTTCTGTGGCCGTTCACATTTAGCTGTAGGTCTTAAGCGGGAACAGCTGGGATCTGTGTTACAGATATGCTGACGTTGATAGCCAGGATGGCGAGTCGAAGTAGTCGACGGCTAGGCTAACAGACGTGAACCAGCACAATTCACTGTCAAGGAATGTGAGTAACCATTTATGTGTGTGAACCGAGGTGACGGTCGAAACCTACCTACATATCTCAAACTGCAGACATCGTGTTGACGTGAAGACACAATTGGACGGTAAAACGCCTACAAGAAAGAACCACGACAAGATCGATGAGATCATCTACAGCAGGTTGAACCTCCCGTTAGCGAGTGAAATGCATGAAGTTTCGGCAGGCATCAGACGCGTGAACACCAAACCGCAACTGCTTAATCCAAGGATTCTAAGCATTGAATACGAAAAACAACCAGTTTCTAGATTGTTTTCGACAGTTTAATGAATCGTTAAACCAAATTAAAAATAAGTGTTGTTGTTTGAGGAACCAAATTTCGTACTGAAAAGGGAAATATTTTAAGCGGTTAATCTGACCTTTAAAAATGCAATCACTTTGACTGCCTTCCATTGTTTGTTCTTCGAATGAAAAAATACCCTCCTTGATGATAACAATGATGTGGGCCAAAACGGTACTTGTTTAAATTTACTGCTGACGCTATTGGCAAGAGTAGTTTAGTGAGCGTAGAGTCACGGAGCTGGCGCTGAGATGAAAGGCCACCAAAAATGACCTGCCCTCGTCTACGGTTTCTCTTAATGATTGTTCCCACGGAGGTAGTTTAGAGTTAGTCGCAAATCTTAAATGTGTAAGTAAGAATTGTGTACATTAATAGATTAGAACTAGGATAAATCTTCCACGCGCTCGGCATTTAACAGGTGTGTCCTTATCCAGGTGGAAGCACGTGGATGCAAAGTTTTCCAAAATCGATGTTTTACCATCAACAATGGATTTAGAGCTAAAGTAATTGTCTAAGCCAATGAAATTGTCATCAGAAGACCAATCAGAATACTCCTTTTCAATGCAGGTGTTAAGCCAATCAACGAACAAGGTATTAATAAACCCTACAATCCATCGTGGGATTTCCCAACTTAGGAAACTGTCCCGAAATCAACTGGGAGAAAAAGGAAACGGTGAATTGCATTAGGTTTTGTTTAAAATAACGTCAACTGTAGCCATAGAGTACCAAATTAGGACACAAGCTCGGTGGAGCTTTGTGCAAACTTAACGAGTTCCATCTTCGCTGTTTTCAAGTGAATCTTGTCAAAAACGATTGCGTGTCTATCATAAGATACGGCGAAATCGTGAAAGTGTGTGCTTGTGATCAAAAACACGAATAATGCGTAGAAGTCGTGAGAAAATCCAATGCAGTGGTATCGATTTCGTGCAAGTCCCACGTTTGGCTTTTAAACGAATTCGAATAAAATTTGGCGCGCAAGTCATCCACAGAAGGATTAAAACCAAAAATAATTCCGAGTTTCTTCCAACAAACGCTACCAAATTTTCCGGATTCTGTGAAACACTGAAGAATACTGCGATTAAATCTTTAGTTTCCCAGCTAAAACTGCCTTATTTTTATGTTTTTTTTATCAAGATAAGCAACGCCAATCAGAAGCTACAAGGTTTGAAAAAAGGGACAGACTCACGTCTCATAATTTGGTGGAAAACGTTGGAAACAAATGGCAAGCATAAAACGAGGCAGTGTGGCTTAACCAACCCAACGGGTGTACGATTTCCATTTTCAATTAGATCTGATTTGGGAATTTGTGCGAATGTGTGTGAATGCAGTCTGTTTATGAATGTGTCACTGTGGAATTCAGGAAATGTCAATTACTTAGGATGCATTAAATTAAACGGCAAACGCTAATCATTTATGCATGCCAAAGGACCAGCAAAACCACTTCAGTAGTATGCGTAAATGACGAAGCAAATTTCAGACTGGTGACAGGATGTTATGGCATGCAAAACCATTGGTTTCTAAGAACAATAGGGTGTTAGGTTTGTCTTAAAGGCCCTATTTTTAAGCCAAGCTTACATCAGTGGTCTAATATCTTGCCTAACATTAAAGCGACCGCTGTACACGCCGCAATATTTGCCATCTTGAATTTGTATGCCCCTTTGTTTAAATATACTAATTTTGTTACAGCGCAATTTAAACTTGACAATAACAGCTTGTCTACAACTTTGACGTATCCGTTATTTTTGGGCTTTTATTGCTTACTCTGTTTTCTGACGTATGCACCCAACAGTTCAGAAGCTGTCATTGTTTACAAAGTCATCCGCCATTACAAAATTCAAACAGCGTTCATCATTAGCACCGTTCGTCTATTGGTCAAATTTTGAATGGCACTCAGCAATAATCATAATTAAAACAACGGGCGATTCAGGACTAA
>UXSR01005451.1:12395-72596 GCA_900604375.1 Mesocestoides corti
ATGTGCGTAAATGAGTCGATGACTACTTGTTTGCCTCGAAGTCTACAGATTTCTTTCGCGAGGGCAGGGTTGCGGAAAACGGTGGACAATATTTCAAAGATTAACTTGGTTGGTTTTCATCTGTTTATATTAAATAAATTTGCTGAAAAATCTGTGGAAATGAAGTCATACACCTATTCGATTTCGCGATTTGGTTGGGATACTTTATCGCAAAAAGGTTAGATCGTGTGTTGTAAGGAGGTGAAAGTTGTTGCGCATAAACAAACAATGCTATTTGAAGCCCAAACACGTTAGAGTAAGTCGAGTTACCGATTTGATTGGGGGTTTCAACGAGTCCGCTGCGTTGGTTTTATCTTATAAAATCCAGCTACCAACACGGATAACTGGACTAAAACGGGTAGACTGTGTGCAGCAAGGTGAAGTAAAAAAAACAGGGTGACTCACACTCCTCAGAGGATCGCGACTCGAGGGTCTCCGTCTTGTCGACGAGGGTCTCTAGTTTCATGGCGTCGGCGGCCTTGCGCGCGAGCTCCTTCGCCTCCTTGCGTGCGGCTGCGCGTTCGGCTTTGATGGTCTCCTGCTCCTTGCGCAGGATTTCCATCTTCGTCTTCGGGTCAACGTCCTCGGTCGAATCGACCGCCTTCACCGCCGCCTCCTCTGCCGCCGAGTCCGGAAGCACGGAGATCACCTGGAGTGTGAGAAGGGGGGAAAAAGTGTAAGCGATCGGCTAGCGCTAATGCAGGAGTTCGCTAGCTCCTACCTTAGCAATCGAATATTATAAAGACAGGACAGCCAGCCTCATTCACCGTCTTCAATAAGGAGGTTAGTGCAAAGAACTCCCACTAACAGGAAGAATTTGACAACAATCAGAACGTTGAAGTTGCCTGTGCTTGTAGTTCGCGAAGGTCCACATGACAAGCAACCTTTCGAACGTCTGTGGACGACAAACCATGCGACAGACAATGCTTCGTTGCTAGAAGTCAATTTAAAAATGACCGAGTGGATGCAACATGAGTTAAGTGAAGGTCGAGAACTTCGGTGTTTCTTAATCGCGCATTGTCGAGAGGCAAGCAGGGCTTGCGCATGACTGGAATGCGCCGACAACAAAAGGATTGCGTGGAATCGGACAATCGACCAGTATCCCTACGCTGTCCAATTACGCCTTTTGAACGAGACTTTTCACCAGAAGCGACCTTATCGCTACGGGCTAGTGATTTTGCACTGTAGAATCAACTCAGACGATCAATCGGAATGGCATTCCGTCAAATTATCACCCTTACGGCTGGCTTTAAAAAAATGCGGATCACGATATTAGACAACGATGAAGACCTCAATGCAACAACCACTTGCATGAAGGTACGCAGGGAATAAAATCAAATTGACTCACATGCTGAAGTTGTTGTTCCGGTGGAAGAGTTGTGTCTTGTAGGTACATGGCCCTGGAAAGTAGAAGCAGCGCGATTGGGACGTCTTTCTCCAAGTGAAGTTCAAGCCATTGACTGAGCTGACTACGCAAACGCTCAGTCGTCAGGCCGAGAGATCTCATTCCGCGGTTACGCGAAAGGGTCTGCAGTTCCCATGGAGGAATCTGGTCGACGCCTTCCTTCGCGATCAACTAGAAACAACAGGCAGCCGATTAGGGGGAGGGGGGTGTAGAATCGATCTAGTCTACATCACGAATAGCAGAGCACACACGCGCGGAGTTATCTCACCTTGTCTTCAGTTCGTAGTTGGCGAACGCGAAGCCACAGCTGGAAGCGCAGAAAGTTACTCGGGCCGATGGAGTTAATTTCCAATAACTGACACAATGCTTTCAGTTGAGCATGGCTCAATGAATCTAACGTCACCTGGTCCTCAAACAGGCGAGAAAAACGAACAATGTCGGTGGTGTTAGCAAGCTGACCCGACTGGCGAACCTATGCGACAAGAAAACACTCCACTAAACTTTTGAGCACAAAAATATACAAGGTGCGCGAAAGCGTTTAAGAGCTTACTGTCTTTAAAAATTCCTGAAATTCGCCAATGGTTGGAATGTCCTTGCCTTTCTTGGCATTACTTGTAGTCTTCATCACAGTCTCCTGCAAAAAGCGTGCCATTTCTAGCTTTGCCTTTAACTTTTGGCGCATTTTTTCTTCCTTAGAAAGAGCGAATAAAGTACAAACACCAAACCTCTTTACTCTTCTCCTTGAAAGTGCTGGGTAACATAAAAGGGAAAAATTTGAGGTAGACTGGCAGCAAGAGTTCCATAAATGGAACAATTATGAAGATAGCAAAGGGTACTAGTCGAGTAATATCAGCGACCGTTCTTACGAGCTAAAAGGACTTTGATAAAGATGATGCCAATTCCAAACCTGATTTCGTTCACGTCTTGTTAATGTTTTCCCCGTCAGTAATTGAAAGCAGATACCAGAGGCGATTCTTGTCTCCAACCCAAGAAGGCGGAAACCATGGTAGTAGTGAACAAGCTCCTCTTTGAATTTAACCCAAAATGATTTTTTCGGTTTTCGAGGTTCGACCTAATTGAGGAATAAAGTCAATGAAATCAATTACAGATTTCGAAGAGTTGCTTTCTGGAGACTGAGGTGGCGCATTGCTCGAAGCTGGTTTTATAGAAGATGAGTTCGGTTTGGGGGGACCAGTGGTAATCGGTGTTTCTATAGTTGGTGGAACTGGTATATTTACTGTCGATTTGTTAGGAACAGTTTCAAGGTCGCCCAAAATGGAAGAACCATGGAAACGCATGTCCAGTACACGAATAACACCTGTTCTAGGATCATTTAGGAGATGTCTAGGAACTCCCCAAGTTGACGTCCTTCGCGTGATGTACCCACGTACAGGAAGCCTTCCAACACTGGAAAGTAAATTGGGCCTCCCAGCAACCGCAAAACCTGCCATGTGTTCATAATATAAGGCAATCCGGTGAAACCTATGCATACTTTTTACAAAAAAATATGAATTCCAACCTCGCCAGGCTCATTTTTGATATAAATTCACCAGAAGTATCGCAGGTGCAAACGCAAGTCCAATCCGCACCCCAAATACACGAAAAACGGGGACTCGTGACCTACACAGACAGGCCAACAAGGTCACATTATGATTTTTTATTCCATCATCAACAGTTTTTCATGCATATGTGCATTTTCGAGACAAATGCAAAGTCACAAATAAATGAATTAATTATTACAATCCTTACAAACATTAATACAGTGAAAATATTCTTTGCAGAATTTATCTGTCAAAGTGTGAGCTGTTAACTAATAGCAGGCGTCATGATCATTTGAATGAAATAATTTAGACCCTAATTGCTGCTGTCAATCTTAAAATGGAGCAACAATATCAATTTTGTCTACAGTCAAAGTGACTGTTTCTAGGCGAACCATATACTGAGGGCTAAATATTTCAGTGTATGTTTAAACCACCCAAGTTTCAGAGGCTGAGATATATGCATCCTGCCGATGGTGATCTCGTGTAATTCACTAAAAAATCTTATATTCTTTTTACGGATTATAATGATGGGAATTTTAATAAAAAGTAATTTTGACACTAGTAAAAACAATGAACTTTGGTTTTTGTAACATGTATCATTTTTATGATTTCCATGGTGAGTAAATCTAGCTTTTCTCTTGATTATTATGGCGTCGTCAAGTTTCTAAAAAAGTCCACCGCTATCATCATAGAACAAATCTAAGGATGCCCTGCTTTGTCTTGCTTCTTAGTTGAGTTGTTAATTTACTGGTCTAAATCCTGCCAATTTTGTCCAAGATTCGGCGTCAATCAAACAAAATATCAGGAAAGGATGTTCATTTAACAGAGCTTCAATCAGCTTTTCTGCATTTTTCTTTGCACTGCCGGCCGTAACCAGCTAAACAATTTTATGTCGTTTTTTTCTTCTTCACCAATGACGACGGTGCCACTAACAATCATTCGATGTCTACTTATCACCGTGAGCGTCATCAAGAAACCGATTTTAACTGACTTGACTCTCTTAAACTCCCATTGCCGCGTTTTCTGCCTGCCCTAAAGAACCACCGCCTCAATTTCCCCCCAGTTACTGGCATAGACAGCTGTTGGTTTTTTTGACTAACTTTTTTCCTGTGCAGTTTCTGGATCAACAAATTGCTGATCCAGAAAATCTCTAGATCTTTCTAAAGCCCTACTAGTCATCTGACCACAACCCAAGTGCCATGGCCTGTATGAGCAATACTCTGGCCTTAAATAACAATTTAACTTGAAATAACAATCGAACTTTGAATGAGCTCCCTTAGTACTATTCCTTTTCGACACGAAAACTTTTATTGAAAACAGCATGCTTTTAGAACGCCACACTTACGACATTGTAACAGACAGGCTAAACAGCTCGTCCACATTTTCAAGTGAGCTTTGTTCAAATTTTGGGAAGAAGTGCTTTTAAATAGTTTTCTTTTGTTGACTGGAAACACTCACGAGTCAGTAATTACCTCCCGTTTTGCAATTAACTGCAAATTTGAGAAAAGAGGTCCAAGTTATTTGCCGTTATCGTCAGCGTCGAGACGTTTATGGCCAAAAACGATACATACCAAATTGTAATGCGTTGCATAACTATTTCAACATAGCTAACAACTTTTGGTGCTATCAACATCACGAGCAAGAACGCTTTATCACTGATGCTTGGTCCGCACACACTTGGAATTTTTACATACACGACCGTGGTTGGATTGTTGGCGGCGTACACACACACACTGTGTACACACGGAAGCCCATCGGAGTGAAACTGGAAGTGTGGCTGTCACTCCTGGTAGAGATGACGTGGGCTGTAGAAGGTGGGCCGGTTGTGGATCGAGGAGTCTGTGGTGAAGTTGCCATCAAAGAGGTGCTGTGTGGTGGTTCGGGATCGAAGTGGGATGGAATCAAGTGACCGATTTACGTTTGAGGTGGCAGCCGGTGGAGGCGGAAGAAGAACGTTCGACGACGAAGGTCGCTGGTAGGATAGAGTCGACAACGCATGTGGGTTGGAAGGGACAGATGCGGTTACTTGGGTCTGGGAATAGGGCTGGAAGTGACTAAGAAGAACCGTTCCAGGCTGCGCCACGGGTTGTGCATGTCCTAGCAGCGGTTGGTTGAACGTGGCGAGCCTGGCCGGTGAATCATAGAAAGAAACCGGTGTTGGAAGTAGGGGTTCCGCAGACTCCAGATGATCGTCGTCAACGAATGGACCAATCTCGTCGGAATTCGTAGGAGATTGTTCAACTTTTGGAAAGTTTATAACAAGAGGCCTTCTCGCTGCACGCGGTCTACGACCCTCTCCACCAGCAGTTAGGTTTGAAGAAAGACATGGTTGTGTTGTTGACGACGGTTCTACCACTGACATCCGCTGTGCTTGTTCGTTGTAGTCGAAGGAGTCTTCGGATTCGCATTCCTCCAGAGGTTCGTCTCGAGGAGGCAAAAGTTCCTCGTGGTATCCTGGAAGGTTTGAGTAGGGCGTGTTGAAGAACGCGCCACCGTGATGGTGTTCTTTGAAAGGCCTCGGGGAGTAGAAGGTGCGGTTGGGATTGTCGAGGTTGGAGACGCGGACGACTGGATAGGCAGAGCTCGGGTTCGACTGCCACGATGAAGGAAAGCGTTGCTGTGTATGCACAACCGGTGGTTGAACTTGGGGATCTTAAATTGCAAAGCGAAATCACAATAAAAGTAATACTACTTAAAACAACATCAGCATCTTCCTGAACGAAGCAATCGATTAAGTGAACTGATCGTGAATTTTCAGAAAACCGAATCAAGACCAAATATAAAGCACAAAAATATTTCATGAAAAAGAATGTCTAATTTAACTCTTATTTAGTGTTTTAAAAAATTGGCTCGAGCCACAAATTAATTTAAACAAACTTCCTGGAGTTGCGCTGTCTCGCGGAGCATTTAAATAACTGTCAGTAAGTATGACGATTGTTAAAGAAAAAATGCGAACCATTCGCCACCAATGAAAATCGAGCTCATTGCTGATTGGCTGTTGATAACGCGTTGATTGGCTATCGCCAAAACACCAGCTGATAGGCTGAACCAATCGTACGTAAAGACGCCTTACCGTAGTATGCCTGGTCTTCGAGCTCCCCGAAATTGGAGAGAATGATGCGCTTGGGAGCAGGAGGACTGGAGATCCTCGCCGCGTCGTCCAGGGACTGCTGTTTCACACCGATGGAGCCCAATGATATGCTTTCCGACATGTCGTGAGGCCGCTTCTCACCAGGAGTGATCATTCCATGATAAGTGCTTGTGAGTCGATGGTAACGGGCCTGTTGCCCACCGCTACGAGTTTTCGACAAACCTGGACGGCAGATCCCTGCGGTCGTTGCCATAGTGTTGTGGGTATAATCGACAACCGGACGGTAGACTTGGTGGTAGTGGGGTTGGTGGTGGTGGTGTTGGTGATGGTAGATGTGGTGATGATGACGATGGTAACCGAACGGCGGTTCTATTGGCTCTTGAACCTCCTCGATGGAGGACAAATCGCTCGGATTGGTGGCGTACGAAAGAGGCTTGTCGGTTTCACCAGCCTCAGGTGGCCGAGGGATTTTATCCTCATTGGCTGCTGAAGTTGGAGCTGCCTTTTGGTGTTCGGGTCCTACAAGGGGCTTTGTACACTCCGGTTGTGTTGTCATGGAGATAACCTTGGCTGTTGACAGCGCCTGAAATCAGCAAATACGTCAGAAGGCAAGATTGTGGGTCATTATTTATTAATACCTGTCAATGCCTTACTTTAGGGCCTCGCTTCATCAGTCCTTTAGTTGGTGATTTCCACCGGCCAGTACTAAAAAAAGCGTAAATTTCAATAAACCAATCACAAACGGAGAACACACTTAAACAAAAAGTGGCGGCATTTTCTTCAACTCACTGAGTGGAATCGTCTTCGGTTTCCGAATTCCTAGCCGAGCGGTGCACATTGTGCGTGACAGCGCCGAAAAACCGCGCCAGAAGATCAGCTGATTTCTAACCAAAAGCAATAGCCAATCAAGAAAGAGAGAGCGAGCAATTGGCGGGTAGAGGTAATTTAAACAAACAGGAAAACAAACTAACTCCAACCACCAGATAGAAAAAAGCGGGCATGCGACTAATTGGGTTCGCTACAAACCACCGAACAAGAGCCCTACGGGACAAGACGGTCTACTGTGACACATCATTCCAAACTACTAAGAACCTGTAGATTTGCGATTAAGTCGAATTTGTGGACGGGGGAGCTGCAGGACTCCGGTGATTGGTCTGAAGGCTAATTGTGAAGGCACAAGGTTAACACAAGTCTGGTTAGTACATAAGTAACTACTGAATAGTATGTAAGTAGTATGTAGGTTAGGGAGAATAAACAGTCATGCAGCAGTGCATTAAAAAGCAGGACGAGGAGATCTGTGAAAGAATTCGTTGCCCAGCACACAAAGCATGCCCAAAACGCACAAGAGAGGGGCATTCAAACGCATCCCAATAAGTGTATAATAGGAGTAGTAGAGAGGTATTAATAGGGTGTTAGGTGAGTAATTCCGGGCAATAAAGACTACACATGATTCCAGTTTCACCAGATTGGAGTACCTTTGATCCGCAGGAAGATGAACTTCGAGCTGGTGACTGTTGGGACAACACACCAAACAGTAAGTTAACCTGCCATAAACTAACTACTAACACATGTAAGTAGGTAGTATGACTCAAAAATGGTTTTAGGATGAACTCACCATCCACGAGGGCAAACCCCTACACAAATGACCTTGATATTTTTGTGAAAATTTACCTGTATCCCAATAGAACCTCAGAAATCCAGCGAGACGTCAAAACAAAAACTACACCAACTGTTTGGAAATGTTGTTTAAATGGAGACCCACACAGGCAATTTTTGATTGGCTAATTGCATGTGCGGTGGAAATTTGAAAACACCGCTCCAAAGAAGAAACGCACCGATTGGTCCTTGCTGTGCGGTTGCTTGGAAAGACGGTAGTTTTCGAGGATTAAGAGGCCCGCGTAGATCTTCCCAACGGTCATTTTGTGGTAGACAAGTTCTACATTGGAGGCAAACACAGAAATTCTATCAAATCCAATTTTGCGAAAATTAATTGTTTTAGCGCATAAATGTTAGGCTAAAAATCTAAGTGACAATCGTAACGGTTTTTGCGATGACGACAGTGACATACAACCAAACGGGTTTGAAACGATGGTGTCTTGTTTATTTCGATGGTTATAGTAAAGATGATGGTAGCGGTTGCTGTGGTGGTGGTAGTGGAGGCGGTGGTGGAGGAGGTGATGGTGGTGGAGGTGGTGATGGTGGTGGAGGAGGTGGTGGTGGTAGTGGTGGCGGTGGTGGTGGAGGTGATGGTGGTGGAGGTGGTGATGGTGGTGGTGGAGGAGGTAATGGTGGTGGAGGTGGTGATGGTGGTGGAGGTGGTAGAGGAGGTGGCGGCTGTGGTGGTGGCAGCCGTGGTGGTGAAGGAGATGGTGGTGGAGGAGGTGATGGTGGCAGCCGTGGTGGTGGGGGTGGTGGAGGAGGAGGTGTCGGTGGTGGTGGGGGTGGTGGGGGAAGAGGTGGAGGTGGTAGAGGAGGTGGCGGCTGTGGTGGTGGTGGCAATAGTGACGGTTGTGGTGGCGGTGGTGGTGGCGATGGTTGTGATGGTAATGGTGGTGTCAGTGGGTTGTGGTTATGGTGGCACATAACTATTACCGAAGAACGCGTGCATTCGTCGTAGAGAGCTTAAACCAAACCCAGTCTCCTGAGAGCTTTGTCAAGATGATCCTCTGATCTCCAGACACTAAGCCTATTTTCATCATTCTCAGTGGTTTTGGTAAAGTGCAAGATAACCTGCACTACTATGCACTCATTTTTATCCAAAACCGGCTCTGTCGATTCTAGCAGCCTTTCAGCTGAAAATTGGCAGTGATTCTGCCTACACAAATAGTCAAGCCCTGTCATGACCTTGTCCTTTCTGCATTTGTTTAGCTAATCTAACGACCTCCAAGTCGACCAATCCCAACTTCGCGGCAAAATTGAAGGCGACGACCCACCGGAGTCCGGAGGAACGAGGACGTTCATCATGCGCTTGGCTTGCACCGGCCAGAGTTTGAGCAGGCTGTAGCGAAGCTCATTATCGCGTTGGTCCATGATCTCCGCCGGCCCCATCTTAATGCCAAGAGACTCTCGAATTAGCGCAAAAAGCGTCGTTGTGAAGTGCACTGTTCCGTTGTCGTCCACCGGCATGTTCATACGAATCAACTTCTGCAAAATGTGAAAACACAGGTTGCAACAGTGAAATTCCATTGCACATGATTGGCTAGACCAGCTATTCAGGACGTTGGTGATTGGTGAATCACCAGGAAGCCCCGTGATATGTTGTTTTTGTGAAAAAAAAGCACCAATTTACCCTGTAGGCAAGGCGGTAGGGACACTTTTTACCGAATCCAACGGGCGGTTCCATGTTACGCAGCATCTCGTACATGTCACTGTGGTGTATCCGACCGCTGTAAGAGAAAGAGCGTTGCATTTTCCCTCAAGTAGAAAGGAAGCTACCATGAACGTCTCTAACCGTCTAGAAACTCCACATAAAACTCTGATTATTGAAAAGTTGGTTTTTTGTGAAAACCTGGAATTCTCATCAGTGAAGACGTTTGTATTGACAAGGGCAGCATTTTGTGACACAACGATCTAATTTGGCAAATGTTTGGAAGTTGCAGGTTAAAACAACAATACAATGATGGGATTTCAATCTGTGACACATTGGCACCCACTTCATATATTTGTGAAAGATCACTGAAATTTGTGTAGGAATGAGGATACCGAAGAATTCAAAAGCTATATTTTGGCGCCATTTAAGGCGATTTGTATTAAACAAAACGATTTTGTGCCTTCCAAACCGGTGCTTAGCGTGTCCTAATGAAGTACGATTGCGCATCATCAGACGTTGACCTTGAGACAATCCATGGATGATAAGTATATCGATTTTATTCAGCACTTTGCAACATAAATTCTCGTTATCAATCGCCATCGTCTCTGGTTTTCGTAATCCCTCTTACAGACTTCCACAATCGGAAGTCGTGACTCATACCAGAGCTTCAACATGTGGCGGCCTACAGACATCCACAAAGCCGTAATTGATCAATAAATTATCGATTTTTTACTGTAGTTTGCACCGAAACTTCACTAAATGCCAAGACGTCAAATCGATGAGGATTTGACGATCGATAATGCCTTTGAGTAGGACTCAAATGCACACGCACACGCGCTCAAACGGCAATATCGATCGATGAGTCAGCGTGCCTGCACCGTCATGTTTGTATCGATTAGTGAGTCAGTTCGAGTGTGCGTTCCAGTGTGAATGACGGGGCAGTGAGATTTACCGAGCAGTTGGATCGTACTCCGCCCAAACGCGCACGAACTCGTCCAGATGATGCGGTCCAAGGATGGAGGAGTCGCGCGTCAGGTAGTCGAAGTTGTCCATAATGACCGCCACAAAGAGGTTCAGCATGAGGAAGGACGAGAGGAAGATGAAGGTGACGAAGTAGAGGTACGTGGCCTTGCTGCCACACGATGTGCCCGAGCCCTCGCATTCGCGTCCCGCGTCGCAATCCAACATCACCTCCTGCCAGTTTTCACCGGTCGCGCATCTACGCGGACAAACAACACCGATGCCACCGATCGAAGTATCAATAAATGTTGGAACTACACCATACCGAGAGAAGAATGGAACACTTACCGAAAAAGCAGCAGAATGCCGCTGCCAAAAGTTTGGAAGTTGTTGTGATTGTTCATTTGGGTCATTGGGTCGTTCTTGATGTTTCCGAACACCTAAAATTCACATAGTCCAAGATCAGCCAATCAGCGGCGAGGAAGACGTCGACCAATCAGGACTGGAGACAGAGCAAACTCACCTGCATTCCGATGATACAGTAGATGAAGAAAAGGATGACAATAAGCAGACAGACGTAGGGCAGTGCCTTCACGGACTGAATGAACGTCCACAGGAGAATTCGAACTGTATAGCCTTGGCGCAGCAGTTTGATCAGTCGGGCAGCACGGAAGAGTCGAAGAAATCCGAGGCTCAAGAAGGCAGATTGCTGGAAAAAGATGATGATTAAAAAATCGGCAAACTGTCTGTGTTGTTTGGTGACTGGGAATCCCAATATCGAAAAGCGATATCCACTAACCTGCAGCTCGGAGACTAGAACATCAGTGATGCTTCCGATCACCGTGATGAAATCAAAGATGTTCCACCTATCACGAAAGTAGTTCTGCAAGACAGCGAGAAGGAGTTTAGTGGTTAGTTAGCGGTGGCGGTTGGTGTAATTATGCTCTCAGGGGACAATAAAGGGCTGGCAATTAAACGCGAGAGTATTTAAACAAACATCTAAGTCTCTGGACTGGATATACTTAGCTCGACAAATGGCGGCGTGGTGTTGCAATTTGGGTAGTTAGAATACATCATTTACGGTACGCCCGTGAGGTCAAATTGAAAATTAAGTGTCATTAAATCCATGATTTCGATCGTTGGTGACACATTGAACAAAACATGACCTCAAAACAACAACAACAACAAGTACAACAACGAATTGGTTAACGCAGAGTAAATTTGAGCTAAATTATTGATCTTATGAGCAAGTATAATGTGAGCGTACCGGTCACCACTGCATTGGATTTACGATAAAAGTACTACGAATTTAAAAGGCGCCAATATTGTCAAAATTTCTTGAAAGGAGGGATACGGAATTTTTTCTATTCTGGACAAAACCAGGAACTGATTGTGACTCAAAATCCTGCCACGTAGGCTCGGTTACAAACAACTTAACGCCGTTCTTTCAAGCAAATATCAGGCTTACATTTGATTGGCCAATGCTTGGACCAATGGCGTAACGCCCTTTCTCAGGCGTCCAATCAATAAACTCTGTTGCGGGAAATTTAATTAGGTTTCAGATCTGACGTCTGTGTCCCAGGTGCTTCCATTGTCTTCTTAGCGAAATATGCACCAGTTTAACTTTTGTTGATGACACATTTTAATTTTGTAAATCTTTGATTTAAAATATGATCAGAGCCGGCCGACAACGTTGGAGCTACTATGACAACGTCAAGGTGGAAGAATCATTTTTGAACGTGTTTTTAAGGTAAAAAAGCTTGCTAGTTCAAAACTTTTATGTTGTCAAAAATCAGAAATGTATTTAGTTCGAAACTTTGCAAAAGCATTAAAGAAAAATTTTACAAAATGTCAGCCATGTGCTATAAAAAATTTATTCATTATTGGATGGTCGGTACCGTCTTATTGGCTACAATGACATTTCGAATCTTTACGAAATCATAAGGGAACACCACTTAGCAGACAAATCACCATGCTTCTAAACGCTTAAAGCCGATTGGTCGAAGTAGCCCTGGAATGACGACGCATGATCTCACAACCCCGAAATCACGTATGAAGACGCCATTGAATTGGACTGGGAAATCCCGTTTCACCATCCATATTCTCCAAATTTTCTACCGTCAGTTCAAAGATGAACTACTTTTTAAAACATTCGTCGATTAAATGAATGTCGTTTACAGTCTTGTAAAGTCTGCATTAATTTATTAGCAGGTTGCATGAAGCTCAAAATAACCGATGTCTTCACAACCAGCCAATCAGGCTGAGCTTTTCCTGACCAATGATGGGAATCTCAATTAAATTTTGTTCTGGAAACGGCCAGGGTAAGAGGCAAGTAGAGGGATTAGCTAGTACCACTAGAAATCGATATCTATTTCACGCTGAGATCTCCCAGATGACTCACCTTCGGTCCGAACGCCATGATCTTGAGGACGCACTCCACGGAGAACATGATGGTGAAGGCAGAGTTGAGGAAGATTAGAGTGTTGCAGTAGTTGTGGTAGTTTTGCTGCGCCGTGTCGATGTGCGTCGCCACCAGTGGACGTCGCTCCTGTCGATGGTACTGAAAGAGAGCAATTGGAGCCATCACCACCCAGCCACATCCTGCTTCGAGTAATCGAAGTCTACTGAAATCGCCAAGGAGCGATTTAAGTAGACTCCGACCACCGGCCGTTGCGCCTAATGGGAGGTGACGCGTGGGAGGTTTACAAACTGCGATGAGGTTGAGGACATTAAAAGGCATTTAAGTGACCGTGACCCCGCGAAATCTGCCTGGGTGACTGCTGATTTAAAATTGCTCTTGACGGGTCTCAATTCCACCTACGATAATGCCTTGTAGTCCCAAAAACCAATGACTGTTTAAAAGGATTTTTTGAGAAGTCAACTAGTGCTTCAGCCGCAGAATCGCAGGGACTACAATCACCCTCTGACATGCAGTTTGTTCATTCGATAATCTCCGAATTCAACACGCCACAATCTGTTAACTGGTAGCAAAAATTGTCTCGTCTAACGTCTTACAAACTTTCCAGCGAAATCTTCTTCGACCGCAGTGACTGTAGTCGCATCATTACCAGTACTTATTAAAATTGTTTTACCTTCACAAACACCATAATATGATTAGAGAATGTTGAAAACGTACAAGTTTTGTGCAAGTGGTGAGGTACAAGCCTGGAAAATCGGGTCGCCAAATCGAATGTCAGGCGTGTTATAGGAAAATTGTTACACACTACACGCTGTGTCGATATTCGACATAGAAACCACGACTATCGAGAACATGATCGATTTTTTGCAAAAGACAATGGCGGCAGTCTGCAAACCCACCAATGAGAAGACAACAAAGCAACTTGACAGCCAATCAGGTGATAGTATACAGTCTCAACTCACCTTCATCATGAGGATGAGGGTGTTGAGGGCGATCATGACCATGATGTAGTACTCGAAGGGTGTGGAGACAACCAGACGCCAAATGCGGTACTTCCACGAGCGCTTGTCCTTCGGCATGTACCTACACAGTGGGTGGGCGTTGATCGCGAAGTCTACGCACCGTTTCTATGGGGAATTAACCCCAAAGAGCAAAACAAGAAAACAGCATTAGAAAGCCCAAAGCGATTGGCTGAGATCGGGTGACCTTCAAGCTACCCATTCAACGTGAGGTTTTCTTTGAAGTAAGCAGGCTTGTCCATTAAATCGAGATACGTAAGGGAACTTTGAACTATACTAACCAAATACCTATGGCTTACCTGATTTTTGTCGAGTTCAAGGTCGATGAGTTCATTTTCGCCTTGCTTCTGGAAGGTGATGATGATCAACGCGACGAAGATGTTGACGAAGAAGAAGGGGAAGACGACAAAGAAGGTGATGTAGAAGATGGACACCTGCTGCTGATAGTCCTCTAGGGGACCCTGATTGACGTGAGTGGCGTCCATCGAGTTCTTCAGCACCCTAGATTGAAGTTAAGCGTTTAAGATGTGTGATTTGATTGGTTGTCAAGATTTACACACACACACACACACACACGTACCCCGGCCAGCCTTCGCCTGTTGTCACTGTGAACAGCGTCAACATGGCGTAGTACACGTTGTCGTAGTTGAATCCGTGGGACTTCCACTCACGCCAGACTGTCGAGGGAACGCCATCGGCGTTGTACTCGAAGAACTGGCCTCTGAAACGGTTAAATAGTGGGGCCGAGTGAACGACTTCGAAATGAAACACTGGGGGAACTGGAAGCACGTGATCTGTTAATTCGTGGTAAAAAGTCCTCAAGCGCGGGCAACGATTTTTCCTAAGAACTGAGTTAAGGACACTTTCAGTAAAATCCGTACAAAGAAATTCACGTTAGATTACCTGGACAACGATAAGGATCGGCTGATTCTTTAAAGCGAATCTATTGTGGAAATAAAGGCATTCTCAAGCACCTCCAAACTGCATTATTACAAAAGAGAATTTCGGACGAAGTTTATTGGCTCATCCTAATCGATTTGAAACGCTGGATGTGGATCCGGTTACCATAACAATATATGCATTAAAAATGAGGAAAAAGAAGCAACGGATACTGACAACACAGAGGAAGCGTCCAGAAATCGTTTTTAATGGCGCTATCCTTCAGATCCTGTCAAAATAAGGACGAAAAAAACATTGGAACACGATTCCACTTAAATGGAGAAATTTGATTGGTCCGAGGGGGTCCCGGAGTTGAGTCCTGATTGGACAGAGGACCAGGGTTATTCAAGAAAGAATTTGACATTGACTGGTTCACACCTGGCATCGTAAAGATACCCAATTCGACGTGGTTATCCCTGGTATGGATAAAAGAGCATTTTGCGTTGTCTGAAGCAGCGATAGAGCGGTTCTTGGAATCATTAAGAATTACGCTTCACTTGAGACGATTAAACACTGATTGTCATACGTATTTCGAATGCTAAAATTCCTAAGAAACCATGCCAGATGCTTGAAACACTTGGTTCCACGACGAAACGAAAAAACGTGGCGGGCGACTGGGTTGTCCAACTTACTGACACTCGTCCCGCGTTAGTTTTGAAGCGTCGTTGCAGTAGAAGAATTTACCCTGGAACAACTGCACCGCGATAACAGCGAAGATGAATTGGAAGAGTACGAAAACGATCAAAATGTTGAGGACATTTCGTAGGGAACTGATTACGCAGTCAAAGACGGCCTTAAATGAGAAAAAAATTAAAAAAAGTGGGTCAACTATGTTTGAGCTGAACCTCATCGATCAGTCAATTCAAACAGTAGAGGTGTGATGCAAAGCTCATCAACCAATCAAAATTCTTCGTACCTTTAGCTTAGGCACGCGTTTGATGGTTTTGAGGGGACGAAGGACACGCAGAACCCTGAGCGACTTGATGGTGTTCAAATTTTTGGCTGAGGCGCTGGTTGCAGGTTTTCTGAAATGTAACGCATGTCGAATTAGTCATATTCCCAAAAAAATCAATAAAATATTAATAAAGTATAAAGTACTAGAAACACTCATGTAGACAGACACCAGTAACAGCAATGCACACCGGTTCAAATCGCCCGCGCACAAATCCTATTGGTTGGATCCAAATAGGATTGACTGACGTTCTGCCAACCACGATCCTCCCCCCCACCAACCCCCCGGTGGCTCAACCAATGAAATGTTTTTGTTGAGTGTAATTAAATTCAAATTTATGGCTATTTGCATTTGATAATTAACTATAACAACATCTGTTCTCTGTTTAATGCTCGAGTAAATAGGCCCTGATAGTTAGCAAACAGGCCGATTACATACGTGAATTTATGGTCTTTGCTGGGGGGGACACACATAGAGTCATAAAATACGTGAAAACACCGAGAGACACCAACTCACCCCAGGCGAACCGCGTTACGGCTAAAACAAGATAACAGGGTTTTTCGAAGCTGGCAAAAATGAAGCAAGATTTGTCAGGCAGCAAATTGTAACTGGATCTATAAGACTTTAAAACTGCACGAACATCTAAGGGTGGCCAATGAGACGATAGAAAATCAGACTCGTTCGCCTTAATTAGTCAGTTGTGTGATTTGAATTTGAAATGAGAGATGAGAAAGACAGTGGAGTCTAGACTTACTTCATTGTGAAGGCTACGAGCGCGCAGAACACAACGATGGCGTCGAGGATGTTCCAGGGATCTCGACAGTAGGCACCTGGATGCAGAACCACGCCCAAATCAATCACCTACAAAAGAATCGGCCGATTCTTCCCTACTCAATCGATTTGGGATAGGTGTGTTACTATACAGGAAAACTCACGTCAACCACCCAAGCAGTTGTGTTTATCTGGACTAGTTTGTTTACTTCTAACAATGAAACTTATAGGTAAATCGCGAAACTTCTATCCTCATTTTTGCCATTTCCACAGCTAATAATCTGTGAAATTGGTTTGATATGCATAAAAATCAAGTTCTCTTTTGGGCAAAAACATTCGCAGCGGTAACCTAATTAACTCAAAATTGATTTTTGAAGTCAAAATCCCATAGACAGGCAGTCGTCGCCACTTCCGATTTAAACAGATTTAGACAGGTTATACAACTGGAGGAATCGCCAAGTCACCTTCAAGACCATCTCCACGGTGAAGACACCGGTGAAGGCGTAGTCGAAGTGTTCTAAAATCTTGTTTTTCGTCGAGTTCTCGGCAACTGGATCCTCAGCGGCTAGCGCGATGCTGCTGGCGCAGATCACAATCATGATGAAGAGGTCGAAGTAACGCAGATTTACCACAAAGTGGCAGAAACGCCGAATGCTAAATAACACGAAAAGGCAACTCTGATGGTAAGATTTTCAAAGTGCATTACCCTGACCACCTGTGTCAATCAGGTTGGTTCATTTTAAACCAATCAGTGTTCCTTAAAGTGTGCTAAATTGGTACGAAGGAATTTCAACAGGGGATCGAAAGATGTAATTAACTCAGCGAGCTTTAATGGAAGCTGCCAATATCTCTCGACCAAATTTGTCAAATCTTTGAAATTGCCGAGCACATTAGATGGCATTTTTCAAATTGACCGCCCATGCCTCCCATTGGCTCACTTCTCGCCTTGAGTGTGCTATCTTATTGGCTGTCAAAGCTGATTATAAGAGATTACTCGACATCAATGGAAGCATTCAATGAACTTTCGCAACACAACCAGACTAAGCATCATTGTCTAGGATGTGGCCAAAATGCCGACGAGGCAACATGGTAATGAAAAAGGCTTAAACACCGGGAGAACTGCTAGTAGAGACGTCCGTATATTCTATTTAGAAGGTCTGAACGTGTCCAAGGCTTGTTGGCGGGAAAACCATGGTCAAAACAAAGCTCCAGGCTCAAATATACTTTTCCCTCACGAAACGTTCCGCTATTTTTCTGCATGCGGTAAACAAAGTAATGTTTTTAAATTCCTCCACTAGGCATTGTTTACGTCACTGTAGATGATAAACACCAATCTACGGCTAGAAAAAACGTTATTTCTTCCGGAAAATACGCTGCTTTTCAGGCCAAATTAACAACCGAATAAAACCAATCTCTGTTTGACTACTACCAATAATGCGTTTTCGTGAGTTATATGGCCCGTCTTAGTGACAGATGGTCTTATGCGCGCGGATCCCCAGGCTTTGGGTGGCATATGGCAAGATCCAGCAATGATAAGCCCGAGCTAAGCGTCTAGCCACATAGGACCACTACAGGCTAGCAGAAAATCTCCTTTTGGAGTTCAAGCAAGCGCCGAATTCGCGAGAACGGCGTCTCTAGTGCTTCAGACATGGTTTCCGCTCAAGTCCCAATCGACTTCAACATTTACAGTTCCGAATAGTGGGTGTCGGTTGTCTGGAACTAGAATCGTGTCTCTCACAAAAGCTTTTGAGCTTGCGGAGGTCAAATGTCAACATCTAGAGCCTTACGGTTTTTGTGGGAAAAGAAAGCACTGCTAAAATCGCAAAAAGAATCTCCAAGACTTGCTTTTGGCGCCACCCAGAAGCAGTTTAACAAAACAAAACACTTTTGTGGCTGCCTGGTACTTATGCATTGCATTTTATGACTGGTTCCGAGACTTCATTGTCCCAGATGCTGACAATTAACTACCGTCTTTTTACTAATTGTGACTTTTAAATCTGACCGAAATATTTAAACAAATTTAAAGCGACCAATCACAACGCCGCGTACCCGTTGGTTGGCGCGAAGATGAACATCGAGCTGTAGGGCAAAACGGGTTTCCCGTGCGTTGCCGCTTCCGAGTCCTGCAGCTGACCTGTTTCGTCGCTTTCAAACGAGATGCAGTTCTGCGTTTTTCTTACTTCACACAATAAAAAAAGTGAATTGACATTTTCATGAGGCGAGTAGATGTGCTTGTTGAAACCAAGGCCAGGGTTTCCAGATCAAATTTAGCCTTTTTTGCTCAATCCGAACGCTAAAGTGGGTCACATCGAATGCCACTTACGTTGTTTGTTGTCCGGGGTTGACAGAAAATTGCCATTGGCCTTTGGATCGCCAAGTTGAGACGTTCGTTCCACCGCGTTCAATGGATCGCTGGGAAGAAAAAACGAATATTGCGTGTTGGTTAGGAGCTGGAATATCCTCGGTGTCTGGCTTTGCTGATGGACGATGATGGACTGGTTCGTACAAATGCGAATGGTTGAACCGAGACGATGAATCGTCACCAGCGTCATCATCACAAGACTTAAGGTTGAGCATGGTGCTGCGTCTCTGAAAACTTACGCGGAAAAACACGGGCAACTGTTCTCTTTCGTTGGTGTTCGAATCCATGGCAGCAGGTGCATTGCATTGGGGTCACTAAGGTCCAGGTTGGACGGGTCCAATCCCTGGGCTTTGGCTGCTTTCTGTAAAATTTTACAAAAGTGACCACTTCAGGTGTGTACATATACGACAGCAAGACTGGCGAAATCTCAAATCCTCTATGAAGTTTTTTTTTAAAAATAGCGTAGTGCAACCGAGTTTGCACAATCTATGCCAAACTACTTGTGCGATACAAATATTTTTGCTCCACTCTAATTGGTTGGATAAGGAGTGACCTTGAAGGACCAATCAGAGCGAAGCATGTTCCAGCCTCGGAGATCCATATCGAATTTTTGCCGTAATCTTCGTGTTTTGAGGTTCCACGGTTCCTACTAGACAGTAAAGTGATAACTTATTTCTGGTAATTTCTACAGAAGCAGAGGTATTTTCGTTAAAAAGCCGACTGCATCATCTCTTGCTGATACCCACCCCACACGCTGCGCTTTCAGGCTGCGTGTGGCCACACAAGTGAGTCAAAACAACAGAAAAATTTGACTTGCTGGTGGATGGCTGTTAAATGAGAGTACAAAGTCCAGCCAATGCAGCAATTAAATCTTGTCAAACGAGTCTATTTTCAGGTAGTAAAAAGGTCAATTAAATGCCGGAAAAGGCAAGCAATGCAGACGACAACAGTGATCGTGATGATGATTGAGTGAACGAAAAAGCAGTCCTATTGTGCTTGCTGATCGGCCTCTTTGATTGAGCTCTCAAACTTAGGTAAAAGTGTAATTTTCTGCCAAAGCAACAGAATCCATGACGGTAGTAGAGCAACAAGCTCAAGAAACCGCCCGATTTAGTTGTGGACTGGTGTGTTTTGAGCAAACGACGCCATTAAATCCCTTTATGCAGGTGTTATTGGCAGACAGAACACGACATTTCTTATCTAAAGTCACAGAATTCAGAATGAAAGTTTCCAATTTGCCTCTTCTTAACTTTAGGCAGCATTCCACAGAGCTAGGATCCCACTGACAGTTGGAAATGGCGTCTAACGTCGAGAATCCATGGCCTTCTTGAATGATTCGATTAAATTGACCAATCACAAGTAAGTTTTGGAACACTTATGTCCTTTAGCTGTAACTTTTTAGTACCTTGTAAACTTTGAACTCGCGAGATCCGAAGGTACAAGACAGCAGCACTTACCGACTGTTCCTCCTTTTGATCAGCGTGCTCGGCGTCTGAGAGATCGTGGGCATTGGCCAAATTGTCCACAGCAATGGCCAAGAACACGTTGAGCAGAGTGTCTGAAGCGATTAGGTAAAAAACCAATCAGCGTGATTCTTCACAACGCAACTTTCACCTAAAACGGTCCTGCAACACGGCTACAACTCCTGCTAATTCGGTGAATCAAATACTTGCTGTAGTTACCCTCAGATTCTGCCTGCTCAAACATAGAGTTGTTTTAAACGATTTCCTAGCCAATTTTAAACGTCAACTTGGGTGGGAGATTTGAATTCAGAAATCACAATGGTGCACTAAACTGGGCGGCCATGTACTCGTCTAAAGTGACAAGAGCATGACTAAATTTGCAGCCTGGAGGAATTATCGCCAACCGGAAGTCGTTCTGACAATCGGTCATTGCTCGATTGTGCAATTATCAAGACAACGATTCAGTACCTTCTGCCAAAACGGTGCTGGATGTTACCGCATCATCATCAGCATCAGCATCAACAACTGCATTCTTTGCGGTCAATCCGAATCTCGCGCTCGTGTTGAAATCAAACAACTTAGTGACGTTATTCTCATTGGCAGCGATTTTAAATTCTTAATATCGATTTTAATCCGTTAGCCTGTGGATTTGGCATTAAATAAATTACAGGGTTTTGTGCCTATATCCTGCTTTGATACACTACCTTTAGTCATCGAAAACTTATCAACTCCTCGATTGATCGGAAAGTTTTTGGTTTATAGTGTGCCGTGTTAAATCACGAAGACGTGATTTAGGTTAACACTCATTCACGTTTGTGATTTAATAGTTTTTGCGATCGTGTTCGACTCCAACGAAAAAAACACTGCTTCTTGTCTTCTTAACCTCAGGCCTTCAACAAATTTCTCGTTGCAAGGATGTTATTTTTGTGTGCAGGAAGTCGTAAATCTTCTCCCTAAATGCCGATTGGTTAGATTTTGAGTGACCTTTAAAGGCCAATCAGAACGACGTGTGGTGCAGCCACTGAGCATGATTCGTCCAGGGACTGGCAATCATCGAGGAAAACATTTAACTACACAGGGGGTTCCAATCAGCCCTCTAAGTTGTTCCCCATTGGACGTTTGCTCTCTTTGAACTCACAATTGCCAATAAGCACCAGTAGGACGAAGTAGATGCAGTAGATGAAACCACCACCATTTGTGCCCCCCTGCGAGCGAATCCCATTGTACATCACGGAGTTCCAGTCTTCTCCTGTTAGAATCTGGCAAGAGAAGGCGGAGGTGAATTACAAACACGGGCTGTTGCACGGATGGCTTTACCGCTAAAACAGCAACGACGTGGGCAATAAATTTGATTGGCTAAACAGGAGGTGACGACATTGGCACACCCACACACAGGCTACCGCCTCCCCTCTCCCCAGCATCGTATTACAGAGAGAACAGGAAAGGCAGTTGAGGTCGCGTGATTGGACTGTACATGAGAACGCAGAAACATTACATATTTGCTGGGATTCGTGGTGAGGAAGAGAGGAGGGGTGTTGCAGCTGCTACTTGAGTGGAAGAGAACCATGTATGTGATTGAGAAGTGCGATGTTTGTGACAGGGAAGAATTTTGCGAAAATCGATTTCATCGATTCGTCATCTTTTAGCGAAAATTTGTATTCGAAATTAGGCTTTTGTTACGCCTGGATCGTATCGTTAAATTTCTTGACTACCATAAAATTCGCCCCAAGCAATGCACTCGAGAGAGTGTGTTACAATGACCTTGAAACATTATGGCCAGAATCGCAGCGTTGTTTGAAACAACTGAACCACGTGAGAACAGAAGGCATCAGCTGACTTCAACGAATTGTCACTCGCGACACCAAAAGCTGCTCTTCGTCCAAGAAGTTACCGACACTTCAGTTGACCTGCCTATAATGACATTTCGAATCTCAACGAAAGCATAACGGAACACCACTCATGCTTCGAAAGGTTTAAAGCTGATTGGTTGAAACAGCACCGGCATGGTAACCTATAATCTCATAGCTCCATCATCATGTAAGAAGACGTCCTTGAGTTGGACTGGGAAGTCCCGTATCACCATCCACATTCGAATTCAATAAAACCGTTCGTGTTGCTCAATCATCGGTTGCCACATCGCTGAGTAGGCAGTAGAGTAGATTTAGACCAGCCAAAAAATCCAATTTTATGAATGAGTTTGCTTATCACCAAGAGTAGAACTTGGACTTCAGTTAGTTTCGTGTTTTCGCCGATCACACCAGTCCAAAAGTGATCGAAGTACCTGGAAGACGGTGAGCAGAGCTTTCACGAATGAGTCAAAGTTCTGCGGTGGCAGCCCTTCCTCGAAGTTGAATCTAAAAGACAAAATAGAATGTAAAAAACTGGGCACTTAAAGTCCCTTAAAAATCGAGCCAATAGGCGAATAGATAAGAGTCATAGCTACCAATCACCTTCGGGAAAAATCTGCCGTCATACCATCTGAGGTGAAAGGACTGCGTTGGGAAGTCACACTACCCCACAACAGTAATAACGCTGTTGATACACAAATTGAGGGGTACGTGTGTATGTGCGGGAGGATTTATCGGGTTCTTGAATAAGCCAATGAACGATCAGATGTAAACGTAGCTACCAATCACATTCGGGTAAACCTGGTCGCGCACCGTCTGAGGTGAAAAGCCTGCGTTGGAAAGTCAAACTACCCATCGATTTTAAACACTGTTGAGATACAAATTGAGGGGTATGTGTGTATGTGTGGGATGTAGTGAGGTCTTTAACAAACCAATGAACAAATAGACACGGGCGCAGCTACCAATCACCTTCATGTGCTTCTTGAACATAACTGAAACATAACTGAAGCGAAAATCGAGTTGTGTGAATTGCTTACTCGCCACCAAAGAGCTGCATTCCAAGAAGCGCGAAGATGAGGATGAAGAGGAAGAGGAGAAAGACGAGGGATATGATGCTCCGCATTGAACTCAACAACGACAGGACCAGATTCCGCAGATCTGCCCAGTACCTGGGAAAAAAAGGAACTTCACTTGATTACCCTCAACGGCCACTCCATGGTTGTGAATGGAATCCCCAGTCAAGGAACCGGGAGTGCTAGACAGGGGGAATTTCAGAGACACCTCATTCCACCTCACCGTCTACCAATCAATAGCCACTTGTGTCACCCCCAGCAACCTAACGCTGAGACGGCGGTAGCCTGACATCATCATAGCGTCTAACATCTGGCAATTAATTGCTGTGTAATTAGACCAATTTAAACAATTTCCACTGTCACCACTGGCAACCGTCAAACGCTGGCTGGGCCAGA
This sequence comes from Mesocestoides corti, assembly GCA_900604375.1. Classification (NCBI taxonomy): domain Eukaryota; kingdom Metazoa; phylum Platyhelminthes; class Cestoda; order Cyclophyllidea; family Mesocestoididae; genus Mesocestoides; species Mesocestoides corti. The sequence goes on from UXSR01005451.1 coordinate 35,983, forward strand.
GTCATTAAAATGTCGTTCTAGCGTGGCTACTGATTGCAACTAGGGGCTGATGACGTTTTAAAGGCGTTCTTTTTGATAGGAAATAAATCAAAGGAATGTGGAACAGGATGTTTGGGGAGTTGGGTTGTTTTGTACGTCCGTCTCTGCCCCTTCCCTGGATGTCCCAGGTTAAACATTCGAATTTCCGCCATAAAAGATAATTTAAACAAAAAAACATACTTTGAAGTGTTTGATCTTGTTTTTTCAAGGGAGAGGTGTGAGTTTAGTACGGGGAAACATTAATGATGCTGTGTGATGCGGATGCCGCTTGTTTAAACTTACCGAGTGACCTTGAAGATTCGAAGGAGCCGCAACGCACGCAACACGCTGATCCCAAACGACGTATCTGGCTGGACTAGTGCCAATAGAATCTCAAAAAGACTTCCAATGATAACCTAGTGAAATTAGAGTAAGAGTCTTGTTTGGATCCTAAATTTTAAACGAAATTAAAGTTCTCTTTGTTCATTTAGGTTGTGTAAGATTTAATTAAGAAACAAGGAATACTGATAAAGTAATCAATCTGCAAAATTTGCCTACTTTTGTTACATTTGGCAATTTAAGCTCTTTTTTACTGTATTTTGTGCTTTGCACACCACTTTGTTTGTTTAAACCTGCCGCCGTCATCGTATTGGCTCATCACACTGAAGCGCACTATTTGTCGATTCATAACTTACCACACAATCAAATATGTTGAATGACGACTGGAAGTAGAGCCGGAAACCAAGGCCATACATCTTCAGGAGCATTTCAGTCATGAAGAGTCCAAGAAAGACATACTCAGCATAATCTAAATAGAAAAAAAAGCAAAAAAACAGAGGAATCACGAAACACGATAAAATGAGTTGGTTATGAAAGCGGCAGCATCATTGGCTGCTAATATTCCTGCGAATCTTGAAATGAGATTGGATAGTTTTATTTTATCAAGCGGTTGTCCACGTTATCCCTCAATATCAAAACCGCCAACATTATGGAACAGGTTGAAGCTTATGAAAAGGGAAAATGTCTTTAAAAATGACTGCTAGTAAAAACCGTGGGTTTAATTTGCCGCTCGAGATGGCTGATTGAGGGTTTGAGTTCTCAAAATTTCTCAGAATGATTGTAATTATTACGAAGTCTTGCCTAGGATACAATGTGGGCTGATATTCCTGAAGTGATATTTATCCAAGATTCCAAATTTCCACTTGTGTGCGTCAGCATTTCGCACTCTATCGCCGCTTCGTTAAATAAACCAATTAAAATGCAGAGAAACAGTTCCATATAGTCGATTGCCTAGATCAATCATGCAAACTAGACAGAGGACTCTGTCTTGAAACTTTTACAAATCGCGCTCACGCACTTGCTAACCGGGATGTGTTTTTCCGATTACCGTCTTAGGGCAGTCATGCGACAATTCCCCTGGGATTTCGGTGTTTTCGTGAGTCTGGAGGACGATTAGCATTTGAACAGCGCATTCTTGCGCAAAAGGGCCGGCTGTGCTAAAGTCATGGGTTAATCGCTTGTCGACGATTGACTGATGGAGGGGAAATGAGGAAACCAGTAAAAATCGAACGAATTTTTGAAAAAAACTATTGGCATTTTTGTTTTAATCACTTCACAGCCTCACCTTGAGTTGGAAGCCCTCTAAATCTAACCCACCGCTGCTACTTGCGAAGAGATTTTTAGTACTATACCGATTTAAATCAGATTTAAGCTTGTATGTTGCATAAACGATGCCGATAAAGTTTGAGACTAAACGGTGAACAAAAATGAGTACTAGGAGGACTAGGATTTTCTCTTTTTTGAATCGATTTGGTCACATGATTGGTTTAAATCCCAATAAATCGCTTCTCAATTCCAGAAACCGATAAGAGGGAATTGCTTACACAAAAAACTGGTCAGCCAAGCTGGTTGGCCGTAGTGTTCGATGGCGACGCAGATGGTGTTCAAGAAGACTAGCACAATGACGCTCCAATAGGCTAGCTGGCTTTTGGCCAATCGTCGAACTGCGTACCTGCACACACACACACGCACAAAATTGACGATGAATCGATCTGATTGGCCAATAACGTATTTAGCAATAACACAACGACTACGCATAATTCGAGTAGTTCGTGTGATTTTCATGATGCCCTGTTGGAAAGTGAAGTATTATCAGTCAATCCACGTTTTGTTTTACTAGTGTTTTGGCTTAAATTGACCTCAACTCTTAGTTACCGGTAGAAAGTCCATTAAAACAAGCGGAAGCACCAGATTGGTGTTGGCAGAGTAAATGAAGGTCATATTCTTGGGAAGAACGATGCTACCAAAAATTTAGCTCGATGAGTCACAGTAAGGGGCTAGTATTCGTTGACTACTCACCGAAACCGTCTTTCATTTCTCCAACAAGCTTCAAACCGTCCGCTGCCTTGCCTCAAAAGTAATCCGTGCTGGTTAAATACGTTTCCTAGCGAGAGCAAAAATAATTAAATTCACAAAACGAGGCCATTTACCACAAACCACCCTGAAGGAGATAACTTAACAACTGTCATTATGACGGGTATGAGTGATTCTAGGGCCGATCAATAAGTTTTGTTTATGTGGTGGCAACCAGTGTCGATGTTTTGACCCTTCTTGTCATGTCGGGTTGTGTTTGGCTCCACACAAAACAAGAATCACAGGGAAACCAAGTATATAAGCATGAATCCCGGAGCAATCGAAAATTAAATCACCAATTGCAATATGATTAATGATCAAAGCCTGAGTCATTGGCTGATCGATGTTCAAAGTATGAGTCACGACTTAATCGATTATCAATGCATGAGTGACGGCGCGACCAATAGTTAAGTCACGAGTCACTATGCGATCGATAATCCAAGCATGAATAGCAAGGCAACTGATGAGTCATGGCGTGATCGATTGTCATAGTGTAAGTCCAAATGTAAGCGGACTTGGAATGAAAACACAGGAATTACGAAATTTACGGTTGTCTGATAAAACAAATTGACTCACCCTTATTATCTGAGAATAAATCAGCATCCTCGAAGTTAACATCATGACCTTGAGAATCCCTGGCGTTCTTTTTGCTTACCTCCTTTTGTGCCCTCTTTCGAGCTGAAACAAATCAGAGGAGCGTGACTATTTTTCAGCGTTAAATCAAGACAGCCAACTCACTCGATGTTTACCACTTTCGTAAGTCCAATGTTTTTTGGCTCTACGTTCTAAGCGCACTAATCAAACCGCGTAATTGAGGTCACTGAATCGATCGTGTGGTCACATATCGTCTCTAGAAGCTGATTGGTCAAGGCACCACATCAAAGATTTTGTGCCAATCTAGGGTTGCACTTTAAAACCAAGTAGATCGAATCTGAAATTAAGTTAAATCGCTAAGTTTCAGTCTAAATGATGATTGGCGAATAAAATTTCCCCCAATAACGTTTTTCACCTGCAATTATTCTTATTCGATCCTCCGCCGATGTAGTGTCCTCGGCTAGAATCACTTCCTCTGAAAGACAAACGTAAAAACAGTGATAAAAGCTATCATCTTTCGTTAAACGTCAAAAGAAGGAGTTGGCCAACCTGCGTGCTGGATCCAGTCCATATAACCACCAAATTCTTTCTCGGTTTGTTGTTGTCTTCGCAGCTTTAGAAATGCTCGTCGCTTCTCGACCCGTTCCTTCTCCTTGGCAAATTCACTTAAACAAACATTGACCAATTATAGCAGTAGAATTCGCAGACCACAATCACACAGGTTACTTCAACAAGGATTCTAAATTTTTGGTCACCTATCGCCTGAATTCACAGTCCACCCCAAATCGACTGCGCATGACTCACCTTGCAAGTACAATGCACGCGTGCGCACGTGAGACCTCAATCAATAGGTCGTCGATTTTGATTGGTTCCCACATGAGCCCACTAGACCAATCAGACGCAGGCTTTAAAGAAACCCCACACTGCGGTCATTTAATTACCAATCAAGTTCCAAATTTTGATGGGGGCATCTTTATGAGAAAACTCACCCGCTCAAAACGCCGAGAATTAAGTTGAGCATAAAGAAGGAGCCGAGCACGATCAGGGGTCCGAAGTAGAAGGCACTGAATCGATCACCAACAGCGTCAAATGTCTAAAAAATAAAGAAATGCGAAATTACCTGATTATTGGTCAGCTAAAAACCACCGCCTCACATTTGCTCACGACGCTTACTTCCCCAAACTGCTGGGGACTCAATCTGTGTGGCCATGGATACCAGAATAATTTTTAAATAGAGTGGGAGATTAATTTTTAATCAGTGACCACAGCAAGCACTAAATTTACCTCTCAGTGCAGCACTTAGGCTTGTGGGAATCAGCATTCCCCGGTGCTTGTTACTTTCCGTTTACTGCACGCAATTTCCGATGGTCAGATCAGCTGTGCTCTCATTTTATTGGCTCTCGCCATTTTAATTGTGCTCTCTGCTTTTGATTGGCTGTCGGGATTTTGGACGCCTCTGGGGACATGGCCGTTTGGTTTAGCAAATCCGCAATCCAGTAAGGTTTAATTTTAAATGAGATGGCCATGATCGGTCTGGTCGGGAGCCTCAAAATTGGATCAATAACTGACCATGTACATGATGTCCGTCCAGCCTTCCATGGTGATGCATTGGAAGACAGTGAGCATCGCGTAGCCAATGTTGTCGAAGCTGGTGATGCCGAAATTGGGACCTTCCCAGTACCCCTTGCAAATATAACCCGGGTCGCAGCGGAACGACCCATGAGCCGAGTTGAAAAACCCCTTCGAAGAGCTCTCATTGCCGATATTGCAGGGCACAAGTGTCTTGCTGTTGGGAATAGAATCTGGAAGGAGGTCGGGATTTCCTGGGGCGGCAAAAGGAAGAATTAAAAGTCTAATTTATGGCGGAATTACCTGTGGATGATCGCCCTGCACCAGTACCGTGTAGTTCGTCTTGCAGTTCCCACTCCCTTGTTAATCTAATCGCTAACCACCTAACGCAGTCTCGTCCAAGTGCATCGCCTGCTGGTAATTGGTTCGTCCACTTCCAAAATCGCACACCCTCTACTACGAAGCAATGATGTGAGTGCATGTCTGGACGTCTTCGTGCTTCATGTCTGACCACGCAGTGCCCTCATCACACGTCATGTCACTCAGTTTTGCGCTTTTAAAAGTCCATCATTGAACAGGCGGATGTGTTGTCGTCTGCCGCAACGACAACCGATTTCAGGGACTGCAGGGACGTTGGTTTCGATGCAACCAGAGTGCTAAGCACTCCTGACTCGACCGCGCTCCAGATGTTACCTACTTTGCGGACTAGATGCCACAGAGCCAAGCCACTTACGCTCATCGAAACACGTCATGTGGAAGCCACCGGAGTAGAATTCCAGTCCGACAATGGCGAATATGGTGATGGCGAAGAACAACAGCAGTCCGATTTGCAGAAGTGGTGCCATCGCTCGAAATATCGACTTCAGCACTATTTGCAGGCCTGAAATGAGAACCAGGATGAGAGTCAATGACCAAGATATCATTACTTCGAAGGTATAGTGGTTTAGCCAGGTTAAAATTCACTAAAAGGGGGCGCTGTACACGGTAGAGACTAAATGACTAGTTGACTAAATACCGGATCTTGATTAATCATTGGGTTCCTTGATCGTCTAACAAAAGAAACCGACCTGGAGAGGCTCGAGGGATTGAAATCATTTCGACGCTTTGTTGGGCTACTTACTTTCGAAACCGGTGACCAATTTGAGCGGTCGCAGAACGCGAAGAGCTCGGAGCGCAGGCTGATTGAGATTCGGCAGAATGTACGCCAACAAACTAACGCAAAAAGGAACATAAGACACACAAATCAATGCCAGATCAATCAAAACGAGCCCGAAAGGGTGGAGTGGACTCAACTACGAATAACTATAGTCGGAATCAATGTCATGCGAATTTCTGGGCATTTTAGTGTGAATCAAAAGCTGCTATTTCAGCTAGTCTTGCGCTATTGAGGATTAGGCAAGCGCAATTTTGATAACCTGCTTACATCAAAGCGGGAATGATAACAATCACGCGTGTCTCAAAATTAGGGAACTCGGGATCCTATTTCGGCGGTGTGCAATCCTGCCGCTCAAATTTATGTGCAAACTTGTCGAATGCATTTGAAAATCCCGCGCCTTTATTGTTTTAATTTGGCTCAACGCGAAGCGCGGCAGACAAGTGGCTGAAGCAAAGTGTTATGAGCGTCTGTATGAAAGAGCAATTCTTTATTCTACAAGAAATTGTTCATTGAAGGTTTGCTCGCTTTAGCTCACCCCGTTGCGACCACGAGGAAGTCGATGATATTCCAGATGCTCCTGAGATAAGCGCCTTCGTTGAGAACGAATCCCAGGGCAGCGATTTTGAGCAGTGCTTCCACACAAAAGATGCCAAGAAAGTATTTTTCTGTTTGTTCCTGCAAACAAACAGTGAACAAGTGTTTATTCTTGCGTTGCCTCGATTCCACGTCGTAGGCGATTGATACGCAGGCGTTCCAGGGGCGTGATTCTTATTGGCTGTGTGTTTATTGATTGAACTTAGTGAACAGATGGACAAGCGTTGGTGTCTACTCCATGGTGTCTTCTTTTCTACCGGATTTTGCATGTTTGTGTTCATTATTAAATTGAAAATGTGTTTGTTCTTGTGTTACCATGATCTTACGGAGTTTAAAATTGATACTCAAACATCTGACAAGAGTGAATCTCATTGGCTGGATGTTTATTGATTGGTCTTGGCTCATTTAAGCGCGCAACACAAGTTTATGGAAAACAGGTGGATAAATCTTGGTGTCTTCGCCACAGCGTCTTCTTCTTTTACGGGATTTTAAGCGTGCCGGCGGATTATGAAATTGCAAAGAGTGTAGAATTATGAAAGTACCTGAGCATGCGCTCGTGTTTTACTGAGGTGAATAAACACAATGGCGGCTTACCAAACTTTCACTCAGGGCCGACTTATCCCCTGAAGGGTAGTGCCGTTCCATTGCCAGGACAATGCAGTTGGCGGTGATCGTGAGCAGGACCATGTACTCAAACGGCGTGCATCGAAAAATACCAACGTTAAGGAAGACACAGAAAATTTGCCAGCACACAAAACCTCGTCAACCGCTTCTTCGACATTTTTGCATGCAGTGATCGCTTCAAGCGATGTCGGCAGTTAAACCTAGCGCACCTATTCACACCCCACTGTTCAAACGCGTTTGTCTGTTTATTAGAGCAGTGTTAAATGTAGCAATAATTGACAAATTAAAGAGTGGCAATGAAATGATTTCGCTTTTTAAATCGATTTTGCAGTTTCCGCTTTGTCACGTTGTTTGAGGGCTTCGCGAGTTAATGCTCGTGTACATTTTTGTCCACGTAATCGGTACAATCTTTAAACAAGTGTGATTTCAGATCTATAACGTCGTTAAAAATAGATTCGGAGCTTCGGATTAGAAATAATTTTGCAACCAACTTCAGAAGGCCAATTAAAACGGTGGTAAGTGAACTTTGACAAATATTTAAATCGTTTTAAACAATCAACACGTACGTGATGTGAGTCGTGCTGATGTTGTTCTTTTTTTTTCGGAAAAGAACGTTTTTTTTCAACCGCAAGTTAAAAAAGACCTTAAATTGGTACTTTCAGGAAGACCAGAAGCTACAAGTGACATCTACCAGACACGGAAAGGACAAATTTGCCACATAAAACGGTGTCTTCGTACAAACCAAAATTAATTTTTTTTGTAAATTGGAACGTGTGCATAAACACCAACTATTGTCACCTCGACACAGATGACAGGGGTAAGTTTCGAATGCGATGCGGCGAAATTGTGAAGGGATGTAGCCATGTACTGAGACTACAAATTTGGGAATCCAATGAAAATGTTTGCCACATCATTCTGTGTCTGACTAGTTTGAGTATCCCTATTACCGATCGATAATGTTTCCAAAAACCACCAATCAGATTTACAGATGTCAGAAAAAATCAATATGTAATTACAGAGCCTGGACGCCGTGACACGTGGACAGTCGCTTCGACCAGTCCTCAGGCAAGGCTCGATCCGGTGACCAGGGGGCTATGATGCACATTAATTCGATTCAAATGCTCCGAAAATTGATTTTTGTGCCTCTGATCACACTGAATTTCTATTGGCAGAAAATGTGACCAGTATTTAGGCATAAAACGAAGAAAAACATACTGTGATCACTGCTATGACTTCCTCTTTCTGTTTAAATTATGAAAAAAAGTGTTCGAACGGTCTAGAGCAAGCAATTTTCACCAGTAAACATCCATCGGATTATCCATCTGTGGTCACAGAGCCCTGTTATGCAAACTTTAATTGGCAACGCTCCAAACGAAGCAACCAGTCAGTTTCGGCCAGATTTTGTTTTTTTTTCCTGGTAGAGGAAGCGTCCTCGGTCAATTCAGCTGAGAGCGGATACACATTACGTAGTCTAGTCGTTTAAGCATACGCCGCTACAACCACGCGTGAAGGCGTACACGGGAAACTCCATCGGCTGTTCGTGTAAAACTAATTTGGGAATTGAAAATGACAGACTAGTTGCCAAAACGGAACATTGAAAAGGATATCCCCACTCGATTATAATCCTCGCGTACTTCCGAATGACGTTCTCCTCGGAGAAAATGAAAAGCAACTTGTTGCCAGAACTGATGGGCTGGGCGGCCGGATCGTTTTCGGCAGCACCGAGTGAATTTTCGTGCTTCTGCTGTGGATTTTGTAGGTTTAGTGCCGTCGAGGAAGCGTTGTGGCTCCGCACTTTTTCATTCAACGCCGAAGCCGCGATAACACCTAACGACGTGAAGCCGGATTTCGGACTGCTACTGGCGCAGTCCATGAGGTGTTTGGCTGTACTCTCTTCCTCACAATTGACGATTCTTGTCATGCCTGCCAGGAGGTCAAAATTCGCTTAAATACATCCTCTTAGAGAGTACTCGTGTGTGCGTGTTCGGCCGCCGCATGTAGGGAAATGATGACGACCACGACGACGACGACGATGGTGGTAATAACCTCCCGCACAATTTTGCTAACTGCTGGCGCGAAATTTGCTGCACTCGGACGCGTGCGCGCGTGCGTGCATCTCGTTCAATTTTGAGGTGCATGCGCGCATTGGCTGGCCAGGCTGCTCACACGCTGCCGGGCTAACCAATCGCGTTTATCCAATGAGGAAGAGGAGATTCAGTTCACGCGCGCAAATGCAACCGCTGCAACTTGCCCGTTCCGTCACGAGGCTGGCTGATGTGATTTGGTGATTTGGCCAACCAAAATGTCCGAAATGATCCTCTTTTGTTATCTTTTTTCTCAGTTTTTTTAAAACAGACCCAAGATGACTCCTCCATCTAGCAATACTTGCTCCATCGTTGTCACAGTAACCATTTTGAAGTTTAACCTGAAGTGATTTATATACGAAAGTATGTTTATAGTATTCATTACAATTCTTTTATTAATTGAGTTGCACCTAACCCACCTCAGACACTATAGTTACATCGTTAGTAGAATGACAGCCGTGATTTTTCACCACCTTTGCAATTTATCGGACAAGATTTATTTCACAATTTCCGGGATCTAAAATTAGCCTGATTGTGTCAGATGTAACTGACGCGGTAACTCAAATGTACCGAAACGGAGCAGTCGAAATGCCCTGCGAAAACCAGGGCTATTTTTGGAACCGACTGAAAATCAATGTAAAGTGATATTTTGCACAAAAAAATAAAACACGAAAGGTTGTTTGGTGTCGTCATTAATAAGAATCGAAAAATTGCACAGAAATCGATTTTGTTGGATTACATTCTGCAATTTAAATATTTAAATTTTCCGGACAGAAGGCTGATTTGCAACCTTGACAACCAATAAATAGCGCATTTAAAATGCAAAGTCAGTAAATAGATACGCGGTTGATACGAAGATGGCTTTAATTTCCTGAGTGTTTGCTGACTTTTGAATTAGTCTCATTTAAAGTGGCGATTCAAAATTAATCCTGTGTCTTGAAGTCTCGTTGTAATAGCATCTGGATTTCGAGCTCATATAAATTCTGTCATTTCTAACAAGCACCCTAAGTGATTGTTTGGTTCGTGGGAAGCAACTAAATATACACAGCACTCTGGGTTAAATTTGCAAGAATTGGGTCATTAGATCAATCTAGAATGATTTCAAAATACTCTCCTGTTTGTTGGCGTATGAATTTTTCGCATGTCTGTGGAGTACTCATTGGTTTGGTAGTCACCAGGCTTGAATTAGTCGCTCTTATTGATCGAAAAGGAGCTTGCTAAAGCAATCGGTAGATCCCTCTCTTCTTCCTCCTCCTCCTTCTCCTCACACCCTGTTTTGGAAGCAGACTGGGGTAGTCGCGCGGTGAAGTTGAGGAACTAAATTGTTTCATCCAGTCTGAAATCAAAATTTCGTCACGTGACTAAATTGGCAAATGATATTTTATGTGCTGGTTTGTTTGTTAGACAGTCGCCCTTAAAATAATTACTTATTAGGCCTCATAAAACCTTACAAATGTATGTGGAGAGAGTGTTCAGCAAAATCATTACAAATTATTGTGATAAAACACGCTTCCATTTTGCAAATGTGCCTGAAAATATGGACTTTTTTAGACCGCAGCAGCCAATTAATGAGATATTGCATTAAATAAATATGAACCAATGGCATGAAAGCATTAAAAGGTGCTCGACCAATAAGGTGGAAAGCATATTTAAATGGAGCTGAGCCAATCAGATGAATGCGCGGTCAATATGTATGTGTGAAATAGTGTTCGAAAAGGACAAAAAGCACATTACGGGTAATTTTGCAACATGTATATATTTCTGAAGACTTCTGATTTGGTAATATCATTTGACATGCGACAGAATCGTGTCCCTGTTTAATGCTCACCCGAAGCACTAAGCCACAACGAAGACACTGTTTTTTCGAAAAGAAGTTTGGTAAAGTACGTTGCTAGGCGTCGCCGCGATGAGAAACCGGTACTTGTGGTGGAAAAAATCGCTGTTGTAGACTCACGCCCACTGTTTCAGTCCGTTCTCGGCACGCTGAAACATCTCTTCGGCAAAATACCAATTGCAATTTGCGCGGAGATTATCGTTCAAAGTATTCGCATTTCGCGCAAGCCGAATCGATTTTTAATTGATTTAATGTCTCGCTGTATTGATCGTCTACATCTACGAGTAAGATTTTGGTTTCGTTGACTTGGTCTTCCGGTGTTACTACAGTTTGTGACTAGATTAATTCATCCGTCTAATTCCGATGCCTGATGTCGTTATGACCTTGAGTTGACTCGATTTTGGCCATTCTTGTAAACAGGAATCTCTGAGCCCCGAGGCTATCAATTTCTCCGATTTTTCGAGTTTATTTAAATCGTCGTAATCTTGATTTATTCCTTGTTACAGAACTTTTCTGCACATGTAAGCTGTTAAAACAGTTACAGCACTATCTTTACTTAAATGCTTTAAGTACATTTACAATTTGCATATCGACTAAGAAGGTGTAATAACCCTCGCGTGACAACCTACGCTGACGAGTGATTCCTCCTATCAGTGTTCTGCTATTGTGTGTGTCATCCCTATTGTCAAGGGCAACTCCGATACAAATAAGAAATGCATTGCCTTTCAAATCAGGTTTGCAGTAGTCACCCAAGTGCCCCTTCCTGATAATGGACTCAGCCTTATTTAGTCATTGACCTTGTCTCTACTTCGTGTTCGATGATGACATAGAGGCTTTACATTGATGCAATTAAAATGCCCACAATAAATCATTGATAATCGACTTCTTCGTACCTATAAACAACTGCAATTGGACGTATGGTGGAACTTGAGGAGGCACCAGAAAGCTTTGCAACCTCTTTCAGTGGTTGTCTGTTGTTCCAGGTATTGTGGAGTTCACTTCCCTCCAAATCGAGGGACTAGCAACTTAATTTTGTCGTCTTCCTTTCTACTGAATCTGAATATGTCGATACGAATCACACTACAACCAGCTCCATTCGAGGTGTCACCCACGGAAACACGTTTTGACGTGCCTTTGGTGACGACCACTGTTATTACAACTCCACTTAAAGCCTACGCGATACATTGTCACCTTAATGACGGAAAAAGCTAGCCAGAGCACGCGAAAAGGCATGACTATTCAATACGTAAGGAAACCTTGTTCGCCATGGATTAAACAATGAGCATCTAAATGGTAGAACGGCCAGTCACGTTCCAGCATTCGGAGCACCTCTTAGCACGAAATTGTTGTGGTGTGTGAAAAAAAAGCAGCCAGAAATTGTGCGAGCGTGTGTGCACTTGGTTAGAAGGAGGCCACCGGTATAGTAGTGACCACACAACTCCGAAAGGTGACTAAGTGTGCCCCTCCTAACCTGCCAACTGCGTACATTGAAGCTCGTCAAATAAAGTTGTGTGTTTAAGTAAGCACGAGAGGGCAAAGACTACACCAGAACGCACGACAGTGAAGTGAATAGTTCAGCTTTTGTAGGCGACTGCACTAAACGATAACCCCATCCAAAACTGCGTAACTACTCTACCATCCACGCACTACTAATCTGCTATCTGACCTCGATTCACTAAGGTCAACAACGGTTATTGCCACCAGTAATGTGTACATGCGAGTTGTAGGAGGTAGTGATGTTGACGGAGGCGGTGTTTTGGGCTGGTGAATGAGCCCATTGTGTTATTTGTTATTCAGTCACATTGCAAGCGCCTGGCCATCTGGAATGCAAGAACGCCCCATTTCGGACATAATTTAGCAACTTAAGTAATAAGCAGGCGACGCAAAGAAATGATTGGTTAAGATTAAACGCGGCAATTTTAAAACCAACGACGCGCGCTGTCTTCGATTAGGACGGATAATACCAGTCCGGCTACTACACAAGTTTCACTAACAATTTTCTCATGCGATTTGGTGGCAAATTGTTGACGGTAGACAGTTGGCGTGATCATTCACATGTTTTCAACTCTGCCTTGACACGTAATAAATCAAGTAGCGACACAATTGGACCAAGTCGTGGGCTTTTTGCGTCATGAGAATACGCCGGGGGGAGTAAAATGCTCGCAGCACCTGGCGGGCGATGAACCGGTAGCCTTTGCATGTGAAAGCGACATCTGACGCTCTAATTTCCACTACAAAGTACAAGAGGTGAGCACATTTTTACCAGTTGACCATTTGTCTACACGAAAACTGACATCAAATGACCGCAAATCTGATCTTTTGTACACGTGTTTGTTTGAACCTGATGTGGCATATTAAACAGAAAAATCTTGTTGTATTTGACGCCTAAAATTGGTCCAGCTAGGCTTCTTCATGAATGCTTTTGCGTTGTGTGTCGCCAGTGGATAAGGCCCTACTACAGCTCTCACAAGTGACCAATCTCCACAAAGCTTGAGATATCGATAATCACGTGACAAGCATGTGCGCGCGACGTGTAGCTGAAGCTCATGTTCTTAAAGAGCAGTTTTGGGCTTGGCGAAAAATGGAAGATCGACTAAACAGCACCAGCGTCGATTTTGGGCAGCGCATTGCCGTTTAAAGAATGTAGGGTTAAAAAAGTGCAGAAAAAGTATTGTTTTTTTAACAAATGTAAACTAAAAACGCCATGTTGAAGTGAAATATTCTCTGTTATATCCTTTCCGGGTAGTAAAGGTATCAAATTACTTAAAAAACGCAACCAAACGCATTTGACAGATAACCCCCAAGTCCGAAGGGTATATCGTTAAAAAGTGGGCTGTGTAATGAACTTTGTCTGCGAGATATGGATGGTTGAGGTGCATACCGAAACACGATACTGGATTTGCACCTACAAGTACACAATTTTGTGCTGGGTGCACTTTCAGATCCAATCGGCTATCGATTTACTGAATGTTATTTGAAGTTAACTAAAAGGGTCGATACATTGGGCTGGATTTGGCATTTAGGTAGAGCATTAGAGAGGGGAAAGTTCCGTTGTCACTTGATGCCGGTTGGTAGGATATTTTTTTATTAAGAATGTCAAGCTACACAATTGTCACAATTCGCAATGATCTCATAACTAGGGCCGGGGCAAGGTCACACGAGTTGCGCCGCTGTCATAGCCCTGAGACAGTGCAAAATCGATTTTATTGATTTTCTTTCAGGAGACTTCTGTCAACAAACCTAGGTCATGCCTTGGTTGGTTTTACTTTACAACAAGCTACGTTAACGGTTGGCAGTTGTTTAAATGGATACTGCTGCCTGTCTCGATTTCAAATGACGGGCTCTGTCTAACAGTAGTTGCACATTATCGAGTAGAAATGTGTTCTCAAAATTTGTTTTTTTTTATTTCGCACCTGTCTGATTTTGTCCTTGAATGTGTGATGAACTGACCCCAAGCAAGTGCATCGATTGTTCTTTAAGACCGGTTTGAGTTGCTGTTTACTCCACACCTCAGGGTTGCCTTTCTTAATTACCGACACATATTCTAACAGAATCCCACGATGTGAATCGGAAGAACAGTTGACCTTGATAATTGCCTAATTATTGGTAGTGTTGTGTTGATTTATGTTCAAAACACCTCACATCATTTTCAGACTCCCCGTGGAAGATCCTGGACGGGAAATGAATTTCCGAGTCATTTTCTGTTGGTGGATTGTTAGCAATTTCGGCAGTACACTCCAGATTATCGATTAACGACGTAGCAGCTGGTACTTAAGTGGTTGCTATGGTTACGGAACGCGATCACGTCTAGTTCACATCGGATGCTGATGTAAAGGCCAATGGGAACTGTGCAGACCCCTCCGAACACCGTCTCAAGTGCATCCGAGAGAGACAATCTCGTCATTTGTGGCACTAATCAAATAATGATTGATGCTATGACATTACCTCGGGGACGTCAGAAATCTCTAGGGCCCCAGTCGTTGCGTGAAAGTAACTTGGTGTTCAAGCACACCACATTTCAAAATCAAATCGGCCGCCCCTACCTGATTGGCTCAAACCGTGTAAATAGCTCTCATCGCTTCGGCTGAAGGCCGAGTAAGATGTCATGTGCCCGCTTGTTTTAGCACTGGGTGACCTCTACCTGATAGCCCAAGATGCCATTGTCAGCTGAGTGAACGATCTTAGCAACGTGGTTGGAAGGGCTTGTATAAACAATGACTAATTCCTTATTAACGTGAGCCGCCTTGGGAAATGCTGGCTCCATTTCCTTGTTGGAGAAGCATGAGAGGGTGACGGCCAGACTTAACACAAAACTACTGCAGAGAGAGCCTTAGAGAAAACAACGAGGGCTAGTTTTCTGAAAGAAACGGACAGTTTACCGTTGGCTCAAGAACACCTCCATCATAGGCAGGAATGCGGCGGTCTGGTGCCACGCTCAGCGTTCTTGTACACCAATTTTCTGAATTCGTATCGACCGCCTTTATCTGATTGGCTCAACTCATGATCAGCGCGTTAGATATTCGCGTTTATTTTAAGCACTCATCCGACAAGAATAGACCATCTACCGACGCTCAGATTCAGCCGTTGGTTCAGTAACACCGAATAAGCTCCATCTTACGCATAAGGGACTGAAGACATGGTGGCGTAGTGCCGTGATCATGTAGATTCAACCTTATTCGAAATCTCTTGTCGAAACCAAACATGTTACCGTCTTTTGGCGATCACACACAACGCTATCCACTACACGGTCAAACCTTTGTAATCAATTCCCACGAGACTACAGTAAATAAGAGACAGGACTGGGAACAGGTTGGGCCACTTGAACCGTACTATTGATCTCATTGTTCCTTAAACAGATTAACGGGCCTTTTCCCTCACCTGTCAGGTTTAGTTGAGAGGGGCGGCAGGCGCGTTTCTACACGACCGAAATATCGTCAACCAAGTGGAGGTGGGCTTTAGTCCAATTGTATAATCTGTGTCACGGAATTGGCCGAGCGAGAGTGACGCAGAGTGCGTTCATAGACTTACAGTGAAGTATAGTTTAACAGTCGCTTGTCGTTTTGGAGGGATAGGGAGGAGGGAGGGGGAGAAGGAGGAGGAGGGCGCAGCCGGGGGAAGGGTGATTCTGTAAGACAATGGCGTGCGTCCACGGATGTGTGAGTGTGCACCGGAAAGCCGCCATACACACACAAACAAGCGCGCGGGCGCGCGCGCGCACAAACCAGAACTCGAGTCTGTCAGAACGAGGAGGACTTCAAATGAAATTACAAAATGAGGATAAAAGGAGGATGAAGGGAGTGAGAGATGGATAATAGACTGCCTAGAAGGCTAACTCAAAAGTATTTTTTTGTGGCGCAAAGGTGAAATCGGTGTAAAAAAGTGATGGATACGCGAGTACACACAAACAGACACACACGCACACACGCAAAAAGGTCAGAGTAAGAGCGGGGGAAGAGCCCCGCCCTGGTTTAGCGTCCGCCACCGACTAAGAAGCCTCGAAGCGGGGCGTAGATGTACTCGTTGAAGGAGGCGACGAAGGGCTGGCCACGGAGCTGCATTGCTAGCCTCGTCCAGAAGTTCACCTGCCTACCCGGGTCCGTGACCGGATGAGTCTCGAGAGCGGCTACGAGGACGCCGAAGCAGACCAGACCAAAGACGGCGGCCGCCTCCATCGCGTAGACCAGGGTCCTGTTGGACGGCTTCGTGTCGAAGAGGCGCTCGCGAGACATCTCGCCATTGGGCAGCGGCTGTTTCTGGTGGCCGTTGGCTTGGTGCACCGAGTCGATCACCTGGTCGATCTCTTTCACCGCTCGCAGGCAGTCCGAGTCGCGGTCGGCGGAACCTGAGGCGGTGTGGTTTGGTCGAAGGCGCACTTCAGACGTCTGACGAAAAAATGGATTGATTAGGACCAGACCGAGTCGTCTTTAAACAGTTCTCGCGATTCGCCCACTAGTCTCACAGTGTGGTCATCAAACTACCTGGAACCGACCGACATCGGTAAAGATTGACAGCAACAACGACTGGAATCGGGGTTCGACGACCTCCAGACAAAGACCAATTGATTTGCTCCACCGACACGTGGTGGAGCCAAGAATGTCAGCACAGAAAGACTTACCTCGTCAGCTTCATTGACGTCGGCATCCACTGAATCGGCTGAAACAGGCGCGGACGTCGTTGGAGGGCATGCCGCGACGGCGGCGGATTGAACTGGTTTGATTGGCGTGTCAGCCTCGTCGGGTTGGAGAGCGCGAAGATCGTTGGCGACATTCATGACACTGCGAAAGCAAAGGTACCGCGTGAAGCCACATCACACCGGACCAGATGCCGGAAGGCACTGTGCATAAATTACTGCCCCGTGTCCGCGCTTCCCCCACGCATGCACACGCAGTAATAATTAGTTGAATTAATGACACGCAAAATGAACCCAATGCTGAAGAAGTTGGCACTACCATTCGGCCGAAATCTAGCTTCGTGTGTCGTCGATGGAAACTCGGGGACCCAGTTCATCCGGTGAACACGCCGAGGGCTGTGGTCGTGAGTTCTAACTCAAAGTCTCAACTACCAACTCGATGGCCCCAAACACACACTCACACACAGTACACAAACGGCGTCGCTACAGACACGCGTGCATGCATGGCGCAACCACGTGGTAAAACGATAAGGCGTGCACACCATGCCAAAGGGTGGCACGTGCGCACTGCGACGGCGTTGGGAGGGGATAGGGGGGAAGGGAGGAGGCAAGCGTCGGAGCGACTAAGAGATCATTGATTAGAGCGCGTGCACACCCACACACACACGCACGCGCGAGCCCGTCGCGTTAACCAATAGAGCCACAGCAAAGTTTGGTACGTGGGCCTAGCGGATTGGTCCGAGGCTTGAGAATTGCCCTCGGCTGGGGTTTGGGCAGGATGCGAACTAGAGCGTGTTTTAGCCTGGTTTAACTCGTCTCCTTTTGACGCGTGAGGCGGGTGAAGGCGCTGACAGGCACACATGCACGATCAGGCCCGTTGGCCCATCGGTCAAGACACTCCGAGATAAACCGCCACCAATGGCGTGGTAGGAGGCGGGGGGTGCAACTTACGAAGTCGCTAGAGACCACATAAACGCCACGACACCAATTCTAAAGGGAACGGCAGAGACAGGGAAGGAGGACTTATCGAAAGGCGAACCGAACATCCGACCCCAAGAGTGTGGCTGGCGACAAAAAGGGAAGTCCAGAAACTTACGCATTGTCGCTCGTTGCTGCCGCATCTCCGGCCTGTTCGTTCACCGTGGAGAGGGTGGCTGAAAGTACCAAAAGAGAACGCGGTGAGCGGGGGTGATGGCAGGGGTGTCGGTGGGGCTAACCAAGGGGGCTATCAACGCTCGCTCGCGCGCATGAAACTAGGGCAATGAGCTTGAAATCAACTCGATATCGTCGGAATGGGAGAAAGCGAGAAGCAGTTAGTAAGCGAACTCAAGCACCACAGGCTTCAACTAACTCTCAGCCTCGGGCACCTCCGCCGCTTGAAGTGCGGCGATGTCGCCTGCAAAGGAAGACAAAGAAATCGAAGGTGGTTTGGTGCTTTGTCTGGCGTCTAGTCTTGCGTGTGTGTGTGTCTGTGTTACGCGTCTCGCACTATGCGCGATCAACTAGCTAAGCAGTTGTGCACTAACTCGGCGTTTCTACCGACACGTGTTCTTCCTCCTTCTCCACCGCTCTGCCCTCTTCCGCGACTTCGTGCGGTGGTTCGTCGAGTTCTGTTTCCGCCTCCACTACCTCTGGCAGTGGTGGTGAAGGTGCTAAAACATTGACACACACGCGCCGGCGTAACTCATCGCTACTTCGCACACATGCATGCATATGCGCAGAGAAGGCGATAAGGCAGGGGTTAAGACAGCAAGCGATATACAAGCACAGGCTGACTAACTGGCTTCGTCTGTGGCCTGATCGTTCTCTACTAACGGCAGGATCGGAGCTGAAATCAGGGGGATAGGGTTACGCACAATGACGGAACATGGATATCAATCGGTACCGAGTTAGCAGAGACAGAGAGAGAAAGAGGGGCTTGGGACTTACGTCGCTTCGCTGGGTCGGTGGCGGGCAAGACGGCGGAGTCAGTGGCGTTGCTGGAGCGAATGCGAGCTGGGAGGGTGGCGCGGGCTGAAGGGGCGTCGAAGTCACCATCGTGGCTCCGTGGACTGCGTCGCAGACTGGAGACCCTGAAGTGAGCAAACATCATTCGTTTAGAGTACCATTTCGCCACTGTGCTGGAATGCCCCAAGCCACCGAAGAAAGCACGTGAGAAGACCACAAGTGACTCTGGATTTGATTTTCATTAGGGGCTAACTGAAATAAGTGTGGGAATGTATCTGCGCAGCTGCTACGTTTAGCCTCGACGCTGTCAATCAAGCCGACGTGGCAAAGAGACCGCGTGGCTTGAGCGTGTAGTGAGGTGAAAGAGGCATGGTTCGCATCAGTCGGGCGATTTTCGCTTACGATTTCCGCCCACGAACGCGCCACCACCACGTTTGGCACTGAGTCAACGGTTTTACCGACTGAGCACACGCACCGTGCTCAATATTTCACACAACATTAGCGGGTACACTTGAATGACAAGTTGAAATCGTAAAATTTCGAGTCGAAAACACCATAAACGACTAGCCTCCAAGGTACTTGGTTGGAATTAGGAGCATAATCAAGGAAGTCGAACACACACGTAGGTAGAGAGCTCGATGGGTTAAATTCTTGATTTGTGGCAGCATTGGATCCGGTTCGCGACCGCGTGATCATGATTCGAAACCCCACGACTCCCTCTCAGCGTTTAAGGATCTAGGTCTGACTGTGATGACAACAATTTGCACAACCGTGCGGCTAAAAATAGACAAATGTGCGGCTTAATTGCGGTGTGTTACGATGGGCGATGCTGAGGCTTACCATGGGCTATAAAGTAGATTGCGTGTCAACTGACTTCACACGAAAGCAGCTAACTAAGACGGTTTCGAGGCTGGCTAGAAATTAAATCCATACCTTACGAAGGCTGGTTGTGGAAGCGACTCCGCCGAGTTTGTTATAGACTTCAATTCCATCTGGGATTTGCCGCTGGAAGAGGGGAAAAATGAGTTAATTTGTGGCATTCATTGGTCCCCAGCGATTTGGCAGGAGCTGTGAGGGGGGCTTTTCGGGGTTGGCTACAAGTGACCATCATTTCTGCCTTCGGATTGGTTAAAATGAGAATGTTAGATCAAAAGGGGACCTAGGAACCCCACCCCCAGACACAGACGCAGTTCAGGTGTCTGGAGTGAAGCGGAAGTGGCTTACATGAATCGGTAGGAGTGACTTCGGCGGAAGAAGCTGTTCGACGTCTTGGTGACCTTCGCCTCACTGGCTTTCTTTAATCTAGTAAAACAAGGGAAAATGGATTCCTGATGACTCGTACACAAGGTCAGAAGGCGTGGAACACACACGCCACACACAAGAAATCTGAGATACACGATTAACGCTGCTTGCTGCAGCGCAACGCGATACTCAGAAAGAATCAGGTTTCACGGTGGCCGGCACAATTCTGAAGGAGGAACGGGAGGGAGGGGCAGTTCGTGCAATCTCCACTGGAGCCTAGATTTTTAACAAACCGCGTGATAACGAGACAATACTGTTTATTTACACATTCCGCAAAGCACAGTTTACAAAAAAACTGAGCCTTTAAATGGGTTGGTGTTGTTTTGCGAACTTAGAAATGGCAAACAGAAGTCGCACCTCGTTAATAAGCATAATGAGTCCCTTGTTGAAATTTGGTGTGCCAGTTGAAGGTGTTTGAAGGGGTTTTGACAAAATCACCGCGGAATCGGCGTTGAAAGGTTAACGATTTCACTGTTGCTACAAGTGCTGGAAACTTTAACCGCTGCGAGGCGGCATATAATTGTAATAATTCGTGTCCATCGTCTGCGTTGTCAATGTGTGCCACTCCCAATAATCCTCCGTTCACGTCTGGTCGTCGTGAGAGAGACTTCAAGGAGCTGTGGACCCGACTGACCCAAGTCTGGAACCCCCGACGACCTCAACAAGGACCCGGAAACTTGTTGGCCCCCTGGAGTGACCAGTGGAGGCGCAGAGGGGGGTGTGCAAGTGGCCGCCACCACCCCGTCACTGAGAGAGGGCCGTTTATTACCGACGGCAGACCGAAGTAGGTCATAAAAAAATTATGACGCCCGGTTACCGCACACGTCACAGGCTAACACGTGTACAACCGGGGGAAGCTTCCCCAATCCAACGGGGACGTGGTAGGGGGCATTGTTGCCACATCGACCCACCTCGAATGAACACCAGTACAAACGCATAAATTCTATACCTTTGTTTATTTCTACGCCGTTAAGTGCGCGCCAATTAACGAGCGGCCTCATTAAAACCAGAGCCAAGTGATATGGCATCACTTAGCAGCTATATAGCGCTGGTTTAGATCACCTCTGTTGTGCGTGCGTGTGCGTGCGTGTCGGTGCTGCATAAACTACTTGAGATGCGTGTGTGTGTGTGCGCGCGCGCGAACGAGGCTGGTTACTTACGTGAAGAAGCTCTTACGATCCACTGTCCACTTCCACAACGCCAACGCGGCGGCCTTGCTCTCACACCTGAACGTCACCACTCGCGGCTTCAACTGGAGGAGAGAGAAAGAGGGAGAGAGGGGTAAAGGGAAGCGTCTTGACGCGGCGACCACATCGGTCACTCGCGAGAACAACAACACCCGCGGTTTTTTTTAAGTAGAAACTACCAGGCATGCGAGTTAGAGGTGGTTTTAGGCGAAATCAAGGGAGGGATTAGGGCTAAAGAGGGTAAAAAAAAGACAAACCATTCGCACACACACACATTCCACGGAGCGTGTTACAGCACGGCACTACAAAACACACGTTAGCGAGGCAGATCACACACACACGCACACACACTGTACCCGTTTTTTCCTCTTCTTCTGGTCTGCCAACTCCTGTGAAGAATAAGCAGGTAAGTGGAGCTAACAATCGTGTGTTCGGACTCGAATGAGGTACTTGTGTTGTGGTGTGGCCGTCCACGCATCGTGGACGACATAAACTAGCACCTCTACCTACTCCTGCCATTGTGTATTGCCGCAAGCGTGGCTGGTGAGGTCTTGCAAACTATGACTTCCAACCAATGAGAGCCACACCCTAGCGGTGACCATGGCAACGGACATGGACATTGAAAAAAGAACGATAACAACCAAGGCAGTGGGTTCTCGTTAGAGGGTAAGAAAATGCTGACGTTTGTTTAAATGCCTCACAGGCAGCCACATGGACCCCTTGTAAGAATAGAGCCGTTTTCACGTACAAACAGGCTGAACTCTGAGTCTCAGATGCGAAGGCAGGTGAATCACACTGGTGTGAGGCGTTGTCAGGATTGAGAACAGCAGCGGTGGAGATCGTTTTTGGTTGTGAAACTGGGTGTCTACGCGAGCTAACACAAGTGAGAACACGCCGCGCTGAGGGGCCACGCGGAGCTCAAATTTGAGCTGGATGGATGTGTGCGCGCGCACACACACACACACACGCAAGAATCTACCCGTCTCCTGATCCATAAACCCCACTGGAAGAGGTTTTTATCTTTAAAGTGAGTCACATATCTGTCGCCATGGTCAAAATTCCATAAGGTGGACCAGTTACAGACCCTTAAGAATGCAAAGTAACCTAGAATTCACAAAATAGGTGGCGGGCAACGCCTAGAAAGTGATGATGGCGGTGGTGGTGGTGGTGGTTGTGGGTGGGGCTCATTATAGCGCCTTTATTTGTAAGTATAACCCAAGTACGTACCGAATCAGGCTTCAAGTAGACGATGAAATCTCTGCCGTCGCACGCCAGACGTCCAATGGTATCCCTGGAAAAGAACAGGAAAGAACCATGTTGTGACTACTGAAGCTAATTACTTCCACCAGTTGGGGCTCCACAAAGACAATAGGCCACTAGTTCATTTTTAAGTCACGCAGTTACGTGATTTTAGGAGTAAAAAGGTGTATTGTTGTTAGGGAAAAGGAGTAAGCCAAAGTTCGCATGGAGTTGGTGGAATCGGCGGTTTCTTTTAGAGAGAGAAAGGCGCGCCAACCCGACGAATTCGGTGGAAAGGCGGGGCTGTAGTTGTCGACGTGTGCTACGGTTTGCGTGGGGAAAGGGGATACGGCGAACGCTAAACCCGGTGACATTTGGACCCTAGAATACTCCCTCCCCCGCCCCCAAAACACGCACACACAAGAGAAACAATCACACCGGATTAGGATGAATCAGCAGGAAAGATGGGTGGGTGGGTGTGTGTACAGGGTAGATGATGCCCACATACAGTGAATCATCCAGAACCTTCCCATACCCAACACCTCGTATTAGTAGTAAGTGGGCTGCAGGACCACGCCAGACCCCCCACCCCGCCTCACCTAACCTCCCTCTGCCAAAAAACGCCAATTCTCAGCCAGGAAGCATTCGTGGTTAAGAGTGAGTTAGGAATCTGCCATTAGACTAGAAGAACGCTTTGAGCAGTCTGTGCGCACATGTGGTTGGGAGTTGGTTAGGCGGAGCGAGGGAGGAGGAGGGAGAATGTGCGTGGTAAGTCCCACTTTGACGAGGACACGAGAGGGGTCTTACCAAGTGTAAAGCTGCGTTTTTTCAGGCCCGATGAAACTTCGCACACCGGTTCGGCTAATAAAACACAGAGGAAGAGGTAGGGAGGAGGAGGCGGTGGAGGAACAGAACGAGGCATGTAGATAGCCTCACGAAAATTCAAGCACACACACGCACGCACAAAACTCTCGCATGCTGACGCATCCACACATGCAAGAATGCCAATGAAACCCAGAGATCGTTCCACTTAGTGCTGGCGCTGAATAGGTGTACAAGACCCGGCATTTGTGAGCATATTCAAAGAAAACTATGGTGGGAGGGGTTGGGGGTTTGGCGAACCCACAGAGTGTACGCGGAGGCCGTTACGAGGGGAGAGAACAAGCAACACAGTAGGAGGAAGAGGGTTTTAGCCAGTTTGAAACCGCTGCTCCGGGTGTTTCTAGTGTAATTTAAATATCACAAGCGTGGAAACAGAAGAGAAGGAAGATAGTCAGGAGGAGGTTAGATTGGATGAACCCACGAAATAAGCGCAGAGTACTTGACCAAATGAAGCAAAAGAACTACATTCATGGAGGTATCGTGCCGGAATCACGCGCACACGGTGACTCGTAAGACACTTGACAAAAAAAGGCGTGCGTCATCTGCTCAATTGCGAAAGAAGGCCTACCACAGGCTAAGTGGTCAGCAGTAAGAAGACACGTAGCTAGCAGGTACCAATTTGCACAAAACTTCCCAGAACCACACCCAAGAAGAGTATATTCATGGCTGTTGCACCTATTCACGCAGTTCGAGGGAACAAAGCCTAAATTTCGCCTTGTTTTTCTACGAAACCTATGTTTACAAGTCCGGGATAGATGTTGGCGTTTGTGCAAAGCGCGGCTCATACACTTCTGGACACGTATTACGAGTTTACGGGCTATCAAAAACATTAAATGGTAGGGAAAAGGCATTACATTTGGTCTAAATCTTGCAAATTTTGGGAATTTGGATTACCATCTGGCGCTAGCTAGACAGGTGTGGAGAGGAGTGGTTCTCTCGTCCACAGTATCTTCCACAAGGCTGATTTCTAGCAGACCTCATCCACGTGCATCAGGAGATGCGATTTACGCTACACGCAGACCGCGACATCTCGTGCTTCGCTTCCCTCCAACCCAACTCACAAATGTAATTGACCTTTCGGCTTTCTGGCACCTGGTCACCAGCATGCCTCGTCAATCTTTCAGGCGTGGCACCACTAGAAGCGCGTGTTTGAACATTGCACAACTTCGCACGAAAATGCACATTGAAAAGCACTACGCCAGTAAACGCACATGACGTGTGGCAGTCTGCTCATGGCGACACAGTAAACAACTCAACGCTTCCAGGTAGAAAGTGCAGCTTTGAACATGTGAATTGCCGAAAAAGCAAGCAAGTAATGGTTGGTTGGGGCATGTGGGCAGACCTGCTCACACGTGGCTCATCCCTTGCGTTCCACTTGTAACCAATCTACTAATTGGACTGTGACGTGGGGCGCGCGTTAAGCTGGAAAGAGATGGCGGAATTTAGAGGACGACAATAAATCACGGTAATTTACCGTACGAAATTAAGCGGGCACCGATCAAATTAGAGATTAAGCGGGTTATCATAAACACTCCCGGCATGTGCACAATGAATCCATGGGGTGCACTTGATCGGATACCTGCTGTGGGCGTGATTTGGCTAAGCCATCATCAAACTCAAGCCGAGCACACCACAACAACACCAAGTAGGGCGTGCGTTTCTTGGGGCTTACCAGTCGAAATTCTCACTGGGCTGGAGGCCCACGTAAGTGGTGAGGCCGGTGTGACGTAGGCCGAGGTAGACGGATCCAGAGGGCGCAGGTGGGGAGGTTTGGGCCGACTGACCGTCTTGGGGCGGCAGCGCGTTGGCGTTCACGTCGCCTGTCGGTGCGGTTTTGGCGCTCGCGGCATCCGATGTC
Source organism: Mesocestoides corti (assembly GCA_900604375.1). Lineage (NCBI taxonomy): Eukaryota > Metazoa > Platyhelminthes > Cestoda > Cyclophyllidea > Mesocestoididae > Mesocestoides > Mesocestoides corti. Next base: position 61,413 of record UXSR01005451.1, read on the forward strand.
TTCTGGCCGGGCTTCTTCGACGACTTTTCTTTGGTTATGATCTACAATAGGTGAGAGAGGTGGTTGCATCACGCAACATTTTGACAAAAGGGTTCCGGGCGGCAGACTGAAGATAGGAAAAACTTATGCGCAACCAAGGCACTATCTCGACAACTGGTGGTTTTTACGAAGAATGACTAAAACGGATAATTTCAAGTTGTTTAAGAAAGCATCTTCACTAAGTTCCTTGATAATTTACCACTTACATTAAATTGAGTAAACGAGCTTGGCTACCAAAAAGACAATTGTAATAAATAACTCAAGATATTAAGTCCCAGTCGACTGCTGATAGCGATTTCAGCCCACTAATTTAACTCCCACAGGATGATTCATTAAAGAACCGAAATGTACGTACTTTCACCGGGAAGGGATCAACGCCGTAAGTCGGCAACTTCGAGGCACGTTTTAATACTTCAACTTCAGCATCTCTGGCTGTGAGGCCACTAAAATTAGGGTTACAAGGATGAAAAGCGTGGTAAATGCCGCAAAAAAAGTAATCAAAGAGCCCCACGACTCATGACTTACCGAAGAGTTACGTATCGATTCAAGATTTCAGACTCAATCTTTCTAGTTTGATTGAAGACAATTTTAAAGTTCTTAAAGTAGATATCAGGGTCCATAGCACATTGGTCTTCCGCAGATGGAGGTGATCCATTGAGTTCACCATCATCAGCAGATGGAGCATCACCATATTCGGCTTAAAAGTAAATGAATTTATGCTAACTGACTTGGAAACAACCAGAAGACACAGCAAGGAACAATAGCCTACACTGGAGAATGAGTGCTCCAAGGGTGTACAGTTCACTCAGAGGGCAGAGCAAGCGACCCTGTACGAGATCACGGCGAATTTGAAGATAAAGAAGGTACCTGAAACAAATACAGTGAATATCAGCTGCACGAGTAGCTACGGCTCTATTCTACAAGGTGGCCTGACGTGCAACATTCTAATAGCAAGTAACCATTCATGAAACAGAGCTCGACAGAATACATCTACGGTCATAACTGGTGACAGTTGTGTAAGTCACATCAATTTTCGATACTGCAATCACCAAGAAATCACTGGCCTTTAAATTATGGTAATTTAGGAATCTGGGTTCAATACAAAAGTCATGCATTCATGGCTAAACAGAAGAGTACTTACTGGGAAATCTCCTGGTGAAAATCTGATATTGGGTTTCCTGGATAATGCTTAACACGAAAACTCAATGCAGACGAGTGTGACCCAGTCATCTGTTTTTTGACGTTTACACCAAGGTCCAACCATTGCTAAAAAGACGTCGTCATAAACACAAGAACAAACTCTCTGGTTATGCTTATCCATGAATCTTAGGCCAAAGTAATCGCGTTCAACGATTCCTCCCAGCTCATCGCAAACCTTGTTAAACAATACCTGGCCATTGTCATTTTTCTATAACATAAAAACCGTCGTAAAACATTACCGAAATGGAGATTTCTAACGGCGGTTGATCACTATCGAGCATCCTTATTTTATATGAAATGATATCCGAGTTCTTTTTGGAGGAGGAAGGTGAAGATTTCTTGTTCGACTTTGATGATTCGACAGGCTGGCTTGAACCTGATGGAGTGGTCGAAGACTCCTCTGTGCCTTTTTTCGACTTCGGCATTGTTGTCAGACTAATGTGTATAACCGACTGCAAAAAATGATGTCAAAACTATCGCCGCAACAATAAAGGAAAAGCGACAGCCCCAATTTCGTCTACCCTCCTTGATATCACCAAACCGTTTAATTGAGACAAACAAATCATGAGAGAGTAAAAATGTAATTCAACAGTTTTTCTCGCGCATTTAATTGCGTGAATTTTAAATACAATTGCAAGCTTATGACTTTATGACGGGGTCGTTCTCCAAAAAAATCGCAACCACTTCTGCCAATAACGGTAATTGTTCCTCGTGCAAAATACTAATTTCAAAGTAGTTGTGCTAAGAGTCCCATGTTTTTTTGGAGATCATAGTGTAATTTTGGTTTAAGCTTGATAGCTGCATACTCGAATTAAATAAATCCCGGGGCTGTGTGCTGGATGAACTTCCACGGAGTATGCTATTATAGTTAATAGTGATAAATGACAGTTAATCAACAAAAAATTCTGGTTTTCTCCCAATCTGAACATGGCATGTAGTTTCGTTAATTTTTTAAATACAATGAATAAATAAGTATAAATGCACAAACTACCGATTGCTGGCTAATTGAACAAGAGTAAATCGTTTATTTGAGGTTAAGTTCCAATCCTAGATTGGGAAAGACTTTAAAGACCTAAAAACTGCAATTTTTACTCTAATGATAAACCCTAATGATTGCAGCCTTCTAAAATACTTTAAATAATGAACTTGGCAAATGGTTTTCATTTTGATTTGGCATTTGAGCCACTGACAAAATCCGATGCTATCGCTTCGTTCTAAGCTAGGATGCAATCTCAGAGAATATATATTAAATGTTTAATAAAATCTAACAATTTATTTAAATTAGTAGAAAAGCAAACTGTTTCTTCTGGTGAATTTAGTCCCTTTCATTGGAAATGGACATATTGTATTGTGAACGGCCTCAACGATTGCACTCTCCTTTTTATCTGGTTATTCTAGCGAGAGATTAGACTGACTATGTACCAGGAGTGAGTTTATAAATGTCCACAAAATCACTCGCTGGACTTTGAGCTGCCAAATGTATTTTCCAGAAATGACAGGGTTCACCATTAACTGTTAACTAGGCGCCAAATCTAGTTTCCTCTTTTACGTTATTGAAAACAATTTTAGCCCAAACTGATGCCGAGCGTAGCGTAATTTTAGCAGTAACTGAAAACCACCACGTCAAATTTTCCTTTATGAATTCAAGCCGTAAATAAATAACCTATTGTGACGCGTGGTCATAAGATCATTGATTTAGTTTTGAGACAGTTTTTCATTATTTAAACCTCTCTCAAAGCTCGGCAACTAAAAATTGGCACAAACGTTTGTGCTTATACCAAACGCCAGCATGTTTTAAATATTCACCGAAACACTGCTCCGTCTTTCTAATGGAGTGTGGCATCAATATTTACTTCTTGTTTACTGTTTTAAATTTCGAATATAATCTGGCTCAACATATAAATCAGAATTAAGGCGAAATTCACCAAAACCAAGGCTAGCCTGAATTGAAATTTGAACAGACTTTGTGGATGCATGTGTTTTATTCCGTGGTTTTGTTGTCGTCAGATTTTCCAGAAGATGGTACACTTTCGAAGAACTTCGAGACTTAATCATGAACCTATTCACTCCTGTATATTACGCATGTTCTTTAATTTAAATGTAATTCGTGATTGTCTGCGAGTGCCTGTTGAGTTGGGTGGATGGTAATTCGAGGCTAGTTCCAAGAACCTTAACAAAATCCTTCTATGTTTTTTGGGTCGATGATGCTTATACCTTATATATGACAAAACACTCGAATGAATTTCATAGACGTTCCATCCTTAGTAGACACTTGACACTGCTAGACCCAAAATAGACACAGTCGTCTGGCCCAAATTCTGAACCAGTGTTGCTTTAAAATCTTAGAAGATCAAATCCTGATAGTGTGACTTGGGATCATGTACTTGTGCAGTAACCCGTGAACAGCAGATATATTCATTAATATGATTATCCTAAACTTCCGGCTCTAATTGCCGTTGGTTGGAGGTTGGGTATGATGGGGTTACCTTTATGCATTTATGTCACAACAATCGGCAGTCCTGTTTCAAACATCAGTGACGAAATTTCAGCTCCTAAACCACTGACAACCTTTATTTTATATTAGAGGATAGGAAATTTGTTTATGTGTTAATATGGTGACGTTCTACGCAGAGCAACCAGAGAGGTGCAGCAGGATGATTACGTTGTTCCTTGACGCTTTGCCTGCTCGCATATTGAGTTAACGAAACATGGAGTTGGTGATATCAGTCCAGTCTTGTGCAAATCTTGGAAAAGCATCAAAGCCAAAATTTTTTCCTTTGTATTCTGCCCATTTAAAGTGCCGTCGGACTGGAAATCTCTTGACGACCACCTCGAGATTTCTGCAAGAATTCAGTTCAGAAGCGCTACGGCGGCTTCACAGGCTCGCGCCTGTTGGCTCAACCTGACTAAAACTTGGAAGTCGTCAGCCTTCAGCCATGGACCATCAAGCAAATTAAGCAAAATGGCTGCGACAAATGGTGTACTTTATTAGCAAATTTAAAATCTGTTTATTTATTGAAACTGATAAAATGTTTTAGTTTCCAGCACCTTTTCTTTGCAGAACTGCAGTTGGCACATTAAATAGATTCCTCTGTCATTTGCTCTGAACTATACAGAAATTTGGTACTTAGCCATTAAATCGATTGCCCTGTGTTGCTTTGAGTTGAGTAAAAACATTACATTGTCTCAAGCTCGACTGTGCACTCTTTGGCCTATCAAGCTAAAAAATAAATACTAGTACAATTTCAATGCTAAGCAGATAGGTAAAACACAATGGCTATGTAAAGAAACTGCAAACTTAAATCATTTTTATCAAATACATAAGTTCAGCAAGAAAAATCCGGCTAAAGTCATTGTTATGTAGGTTGCTTGAAATACTTATTAAAAATTTCCAGTTGCATTTTTAATAGGACACAATTGCATGAAATCAAACACGATTAGTACTCAATGTTTACGCATTAAGTTTGTATTAATGCCGATAAAATCCATAATATGGCATAAAGCGTCCAAAAGGTTTTAATTTGATCGCAAAGTTTGATGCCATTGCGTTGTGCACTAGGGAGTGAGGAATACATCGAATATTTAGGAACAAATTTCTTTTAAGGTTAAAAAAAAACAAATTAAGATTTGAGTAATATATAAATTAGCATACCAGTACTTATAAGTTTTTTTATGCATTATTGTACATAAGTGACTTAAAGCATAAAACAAGGTATAATTTTCATTTGAATAAGGAAAACAAATTCAATTAATTCTCTCTTAAAGATTTGTGTAGATAGTGATCTAGGCTAACATAAATCTTCGAAGGTAACTGTAGTGCATCTAATTTAGGTAATGTTTCTTATACCAATTCTACAACTCACTGGTCAAGAAGCTTTGAATGTTCTGTCATCTATTGTCAAGGTCATCAAAGTGCGTTCAGTTGGTAGAAATATTGCGGCCTTTTTAATAAACGTCTTGTTTTTTTCGAGCATTCTCAACAGAGATATGACCACCAGTTCGAGATCACCATCAAAATCTGTCAATTTTGAGGTGGGACCGAATTACACTGACTTCAAAATTTTGGGCGAAGGAGCTTACGGGATTGTCTCGTACATTTTGTTTTCAATTTATTTCCTTTTTAGTTCAGCAATTGATATTCGAACAGGGGAACGGGTTGCAATCAAAAAATCAACCCCTTTTGAGCATCAGACGTTTTGCCAGAGAACTTACAGAGAAGTCAAGATATTACTCCGGTTTAAGCATGAGAATGTAAGTCTAATTTTGAACATTATCCCTAAAACTCTAAACTTATCTAAGCCTTTCTGCATCTTCATTCATCAATTTTTATCAGTTATGTCATGGGAGCGTATTTTGAATGCCCTGTCTGGCTCTAATTATTTCAAGGAAGTAATAATTGTATCCCATATTTTTTGACTGTAGCTGGTTAATGCACTAATTTAGAAGGCTATCGGTTTGATATCTTGTATGCTAACAGCAACTGTCGGGACAGATATATTTTCCTTAATATATCAATTTATATCATTCTTTATAATGTCTTTTTCTCCCTCAGATTATTGATATTCGCGATGTAATACTGGTCGGCGATACGCTTGAGACAATGAAAGACGTGTAAGGTTTCTGATACCTTCTTATCTTTGGTTCAGTTACATTGTTCAGACTTGTATGGATACCGATTTGTATCGGCTACTGAAAAGTCAAGCTATATCAAATGACCATATTTGTTATTTTCTTTATCAAATTTTGCGGGGTAAGGTTCGTACGTGCTCCAGATTTATCTGTCTAGGTCTGAAATATATTCACTCCGCCAATGTGATTCATCGTGATTTAAAACCATCAAATCTATTGATCAATGCTAACTGCGACCTTAAGGTATGTCAGCTTTTACTCTACTTGGGAAATGTTATTATTGAAGCTCACTTAACCCTGTTTTGTCAACTTGCTCGGAAACGTTTTGACCGTTTAAGTCTCGTGCTCTGCATGCCGTGTTAGTTTATAATCGTATTCTTGCTTTTGGAAGTTTATCTGGAGGTATTGGAAACATCAACTTGTATTTCCGGGATAGCTTAATAGCCTATACGAACTCTACATCAATTATGCATGTAGTCTCGTTCTTTTAGTCGTGCGCCTAAATTGTAATTTTGTAGTCTCATGTGTTCGTTTCTTGTAACACGATTAAAGACTACGTAGTCATGTACTGCTTCTGACCATTGATGTTCTCGTGGTTGCTTTTCCTAAATCCTAATTCGAATGAAAATTGGCCCCCCTTTTTGTCTTCTAAACGTAAATATTTATCCTCTTTATTCATTCGTGTTTGCGACAATTTATGCATTACCACTTTTCTGGCAATCCAACAGGTTGAGTGTTTGTGCTATCGTCATAAAATTGCACAGTTTCGACCTCTCCTCTTCCTCCTCACTTGACATGCACTCCTTTTTCAGTTTATTAAAATTCATTCAGGTTTTTCTGGTGTAGCTGTTGGGCTTCCAGTGGCTCTATTACTGCTGATCAGCTGATTGGCGTTACATGCGATGAGGCAAATTTGCGAGTGAGGTTGGATGCCAAAAAATATTTGAACGGCGAATCTGCCGTCATGAGGCCGCGCTAAAACCTGCATTAAAATCGTGTAGTTGAATTGGCCCTAATCAGACACTAATCATACATGCACTAGCGTTTACTAATGCGCCATCGTTCGGTTAGTCAGCAATCTGAATTCCCAAAAGTCATCCCATCTTGTCGAACACGTGAGGAAATTTTGTTGATAAATGCAGAGATCGCTTCTTTGTCCCGTCTTTGATTAAGTCACTGCAAGGTTTTGTACGACCTGAAAGAGTGAAAATCCTAATACCACGAGACATCACAAAGTCTTAAATTTTGCCGAAAAGACTTGTGATTTTTGCGAAAGAGGTTATTGACTTCTCCAATCAGCTCTCGTATGGTGCCTCATTGTTCACTCTCTTTGCTTCGATGACAACCACCACCGTCATACCAACTGTCGAATCCACTTAGCGTTGCGCTCGGTTTGTCGCTACTACGCGAGTATATGCACACCGTATCGGTGATTTCGGCATCGCTAACCTGTACACACACAACATTCCCTCAGGTATGCTTAACCCCAAGATGACATGCAGATGGCGCGATTTGGCATAGTGGAATAAACCCAGACGGTTGCATTACCAAGCTTTTTTGCCTTCAATCCACCACCTCGCAGTCCTAGTCACATAGGATTATGTTAGTGTCTAGTACATGTGAAACCTGCTGTATGTTTGATACAGTGGGGCTTGGTTAAACGTCAACACTTGCACAGTTCTGATTGGTTGGCAAAAAGTGGTTTCCGTAATCGAATCTACCCCCCTCACGTGGTAGTTTAGAGTTTAATTTTAAAATGGATTGATGCAGAAACTATCTTTTTTGGCATATTTTCCGCGGTGGCAAAAATCGTCCGCGATTGACCTAACGAGACGTGCTAGGTGAACCCACTTGTCGGCGGGGTTGGTTTAAAATACTTGCCTTCTGGAAAACTTTCATTTTAGGTTTGCCAGCGTTGTTCTTGTTAGCCTACTGACCTGGTTAATGTTAGTTGAATCAGCAGTTTTGGCATGATTTGAAATAATTCCACTCGATACCACAAGTCAATGCTGGTAATAAGGTCACACCACGTTGGTAAGATTCATCGTTGGTACGACGTCTACAGTAGGATGCGTCAGAAAGGGCCAAGGTTCAAGTGCGATTGACCAATGCCAACCACGTCGAGATCTGCCGCATTTGAATTCGCATTAGCGCGAGCTGTCGATTTGGTGGGACCACAGTGGTGTAGTACATTTTGAACTGATTCCAAGCACCACACAATCAGTTTAGATGTGCGTCATTAAAAAAAACTATTGAAACATCATTTGGCAGTCGTTCTAAATGGCGAAATGTGACTGTTGTTTCACGTTTTCGATTAAATCGAATAACTCTTTTGCAGGGAACTTTTTTCCCTTATTCGTCCCTGAGTTCCGCGTTGTGACTGCCACCTTTCATATTCCGTGCTGACTTCAAAACGTTGCCACAAGAAGAGGTCGTGGCGCACCGTGACGAAGCGCTGCACTGGTGGTGTTCAGGCACACACAGGTCCGTGGAAGGAAATGAACGAATTCGTCTTTCAATGTTGTCAGGAGGTAATCGCTGGAGAAATTGGTTTATCATATCCCCAACCACCGTGGCTGATTGGTTGAAGCCAGATCGACTGCTCCGAAATGCTGTGTGTCAGAAGGATTTCAAAACTGAACGCAATGTCCAAGACACATGAACGAGGCCAGGTGTGCGGAACGGCGTAAGCACAGTCGTGGCCGTTTTCTCAGGTGGAGGCACCGTTGTCGAAGAAATCGATGACAACATTGTCCAGAATAGTCTTGGGGCTGTGTCGCAGGGCACAATGTCAAAAGCGTTGTCAGTTAACGTACCCGGAACCAGGTGACCAATTGGTCTAGCCTCAGAGTTGACATTTTGATGACAAATCGTGGATTTGCACAGCACTTTACTTGGATTAACACTGCAGGCTGGTGTTGTGTTTCATTTTTCTAGTTTTCTGGCAACTGTGTACTATCACACACTATAGCGCGCCTCCACACTTACAAACGATTTTGCCTAATTAACATAAAAAAAAATTGTTTTAATTAAGGGTTTTTTTGTCAAAACATGTGATTGGCACTTCATCGTTCTGGGTCATGCACGCTTTTTTATGACCACACGATAATGTGGGGTAATTTTTGGCGGTTGCCTAATGGATTTTTAAGTGATCACCGACCTCCCTAAGGGAGGTACGCACGAGGCAAGCAATGTTTGGTAAGCGCACGTGACGCATTTTCTTATCGGCTGTGATTGTCCACGATTTTCTTGAAATTGACAAGATTTCGTAGCGGGTTCGCTGTGGCTGGCGGAGTTCATTTTTCATCGAAAATAGAGAGAAAGAGGAACTGTTGGCAGCTCCTCGTACTTTGAATTTCTCCCCGTGAATGGGTCGTAGTGTCGTCGTTGCGTCTCCAGATGCGGCGACAGCATCCACAAGAGTGTCCGGTGAAGTTTTTCGATTTGTATCTCCGAGTTTCTGTCCAGTCTTAATTGGAACAAAGTAAACGAGGAGGTACTGGGTTTCTTCTTCGACGTGGAGGAGGCGCTTTCACACCAACTGCGTAAATGACGCCTCTAATGGCACTTGTGTGTGTTTGTTCTGATGCGATTCGAATTACGTTTTAAGGCTTCTACACCCACACACACACACAGGCCGTAATCGTTTTCGTAGGGAAATCGATGTGCAGTCGCACGCAATAATCAAATCCCAACCACTATTTGGTGCGTTTCCATGGATCTGCAAATGAACCAATTAATAATGAATTTTGCGGCAATGAGTTACGCTATTGGACCCGGCTTTTGCCGTCCGGTTGATTTGTTGTGACGATTCAAAGTCAAAACACACTTATCGAGACTTTACAAGTAGTTTTCCACTAGATTTAACAATGAGTTGATCCCTCAACAGCTGTCACGATCGCCTGGTTATCCATTCCCATCACGTGAGTCATCGCGAAGGCGGGTCTTGTCACACAACACTCGAGTCGAGACAATTTCCGCCAAGTCCTCCGTCGTTCTAATCGTTGGTCTCCATAACAACTCTCAAATTTCCGGTCTTGCCAGTTTAACGGTAGTCTCGCATTGCACTTTCCCCAGGCGGATTCATAATTGTCGTCGGGGTTACCGACTAGATCCACGAATATCACAGATATGAACCTCCTTTGTGGACCTTATTCACGAAAAAAGTAGCCCTTATCGATTGCCTCATCCCAGAAAACCAACATTATTGGTCATTTGGAGACATTCTGCTGCACAAAGTTGCAGCGCCTAGACATTGGCGTGGATTGTTGTGCGTGTACTTTCGTTTACCTTGATTAATCATGCCAAATTTTCCCCATATGTGTGGCTGTGAATCAGTGGGTGGAATTGCTAGTGTTTTTTTGTTACGGAGTGTGGATCCCAGCCTACCGTGTCTGGCTCCACATCACCGTCTTGTTCATTAAATTTGATGCAGTAGTAGTAATGTTCGTGCTACCGCCACCCACGCTTGCAGTCATCTACTTGTACCTCCTCATTCTCCATGACTGTAGCAAAATGTCAGTAAAAAGGACGACGCTACCTCTATGTTGGATAATCCGACTAGAAGCGTTTTTGAAATGCTGGCACGGACTCATGCTCATCTTTCAACTTTAATTCTGTAAAACGCTTAGATGATTCTTCAAGTTGTACAGCATATCGGACCAATCAAAGCATCGGCTGCATTTCGTAGTAACCGCCAATCTAGTGCGAGGCGATAAGTGGGCGGAATAATGTTAGCTAAGGCTTAGGAGATGTGATTTTCCTACAGGAAGCTAACGCAGCGACTAGAACACCACAGCTACGGCATGTAAACAAGAGCTGCCGCGAGACGAGTGTAATTGCGCAAATTACGCCATCGACCTGTGGCGCAACACTTATCTCGTCTAGGGTGACGTAAAATGCTAGCGATTCACGGACTACGCTCAGAAAGCAGCAATAATTGTTGCACAAATCCCTGTAATACTAAACTCCTCAGAGAGCACCAGCGTTATACGCATTCAATGCCACTTCAGTTCGCAATAAATAAACACATTACGGAGATCAAGACAGTGGCGACAGACATTGAGTGGGCGTTGCATAAACTGTGAACCACTGTGGGGAAAATCGAAAATATCACAAAATGGGATGAACTGACCTTCGTGTTGACGATCCATTCCCTGTCGCCTTCAGATGGGTAGCCAAGCACTTGAAGAATCAGCGTCAACTGGTCGACGTCTAGTGGAGTGGAGAAGAGCAGGTTAAGGAAGGCAAAGGTGCACATTGAAACAAGACAATTCAACGACAATCGTTCAAGAGATACGCTAATGTATCGCGTAG
>UXSR01005452.1:0-14278 GCA_900604375.1 Mesocestoides corti
GAACGCAGGGTAACGTATTGGGCCTAGATAATCGCATTGGCCCCGGCATGTTGTCTTGAACCATGCCGGGGCCCTCAACACATATCTGTCTGATGTAGCGATTCGCAAACCGGTGAAAAAAGTACCTTGTAGTTTAGCATTGACAACCATGAGGAAATATCGCCATTTTCTTGCTGATATTTATATGTCGTGACGTTAATCCTATATCTGGTCAAAAGTCTGGTTTTCACTGATTGCAGAACTTTTGGCGCAGTCTTAGGGTCTGAAGTCATAGACCGTGGCGTCAGTACGAGTCGATGTCTTACGTTCGTACTTTCTGGGCTCTTGAGCGTTGAGCGTTCAACTTGTTTAGGGGGAACAATTGTCTGGCAGACATCCTTGGGAGGGTTTAATTAAATTTTGCTATTTCAAAAAGGCGCAGAGTTTAAAATTCATGCGTTAGATCTTTGCTTTTTTTCCTGCTAAAACAGGGATGATTAAAACTGTCAGAGAATTGACCTTAACACCGGCGTCTCACGCCTTAAGAGGACTATAATTTAGCTCCCAGGTAAAAGAGGCAAATGAATTTGGTGGCTTTTTAAAGAGGCACTATGGCTGGTTTGTGGTATAATCTGTGCAAACTATGCTGCTGGATTGTTGACTTTATGGATTTTTTATTCCTCAAGTGTGTATTTACATGTCTAAACTTATTTAAAAATGGATTAACATGACTTTAGTTCTAAGACAGATTTATTTATTACAACAACAAGGCAATTCTAATGGAGATCTTGCACTAGTAGCTGGCAGAACAGTTACGGTTTCCACTTCTTTAGCCGTAGAGGCGAGAGGCCAAATCTGCAAAACTAAGTGATGGGGTACCAAATGCGTTATTGCATCTGAATGATGCCCAAAACTGTTAGCATTCAAGGAAATAACTGTTCGCGCCAATGCAGCGTCAATCTAAAGCGACATCTTGAAGCCGACGATCTCGCAGATCCGTGACCTCATCTCCAAGAAATCTGAGCTGTGGGCCCTTAGCGGGACGTTACTTTGGAAACTTTCGATGTTCTTGGCACAGCCTAAAATGAACTCTTTCCTAGTGATACATTGCATTCATTGCATGAAATGTCTTTTAGGCCTAGTGTGACGCTATATTCGAACACGGGCACAGGCACACAGACGGTTTTAGCTTACGCGAACATTGGAAGAATGTTTTTTTCTACCTTAGGGCCTCAAGTCGTTTCTCTGCTGAGTAAGCACATGCAATTGCCATCCGCACATTTTTCCAATCGACGCCATCCACTCATTGTTTGCGAGCGCTCAACCAAGCAATATAAGCTTGAATATGCAGTGACATACATTGTAAAAAAACATTTTTTTTGTCATTTTTAAAACTCACCTTTTTCCTTGTCTAAAATATTCCGCTGAAAACGTCCGGAGTTTGCCTGGGGTAAAATTGATGAGGAACTGTCTCAGAGGGAAGCCCCTTTGTAAACACCATTTGTTCTCACCAGAAAGAACAGGAGAAAAGTTTTCGGTTGTCGGTCCTCCTTCAAAGATCCACAAGTGAACGCAAACTAACATTCGCAACGGATTTCCTGCTGGAAAAAGCATCAGAGTTTCCAGAAATTTGGTTTAGGTGTTTCGATAACTAAAAAAGGAATATGCAAGTGAATATAAAAGTGAACTAGACTGGGCCTCTACTTGGATGCTGGAAGCATTTTGCCCAATTTTGCGATGACTCGCTTCGGAAGCAGTACTTTTCACGTAGTTGCACTCAAATCAGCCAACTACCTTTTGGTTTGTAAGCCTCACTATATTCATTTACATCATAATCCCGAAAATCTGATCGACTTTACAGCTTTCCTTCATCGCAATCATGCTTGAACTGCTTTTTTGCACGCAACCTATTTTGAGACTCAGTCAGAAAAGGAGAAAATGACTAGGTGAATATTGCTATCACTATCTATGTTAAAGTGGACTCTGCCACTTCTGACTTCAAATTGGTGTACTTATAGCATCATGCTTCAAGATGGGGCATATCAGAATTAAGCTGATTTTGACATTATGATGCATTTGGTCTGGTAATACGTTGGATTCGATTCGGCAACGATTACTGTGTAAATGAAACAATGTCAACTAGGAAACCTAGATGTGATGACCTAATGACAGAGTTCCGGAACCCTGATTTGGCCTGCATATAGACACTGCCAAACTTTTAGTGATATTTGGAACCGTTATTGTTTACAGGGCTGATAAAAAAAAGCTGTATAGATGTCTGCGTTAGGAAATTTAGCTCATTTTGGAAATAAGAAGGAGGTGTTTGTAGGGCACACCAACGACAGGGTGTTGCAGGGTGCATGCCAATCGAATTGCCCCAGCTAGACCATCCCAAAGAGACATGGCATTAGTGTTATAGACGAAATTCTTCACTTGTACCACAAAACGCGCAACCATACCGTGAATTATTAAAGTCATTCACCAAATGTCGCGCTGGCAATTGAATTATGGGCGATGGGGGAGGGGGTGGGAGGAAAGAGCCGGTGGGTGAAGATGCTGGGGCAAATCAAGCCATCTCCCATGGGGACATAAAGAAGAACTGGCGCTAATGCAATTTAGAAGTGGGAGAAGGGGAAGGGCTTAGCCTGATGAGGACTGTCGTCATCCTCAGCTAGCACTGCTGAAACTCTAATTGCTGCTTATAAATTTGTTCAGCTTCAAGTGTCAATCGGCAAACAGTCGGAAACTGGTTGGAATTGAGGAGAACTTGGAGACTTCGGGTTGGAAGAAAAGAACCAAGTCTGGTTTCTTTTAAGAAAGGAGAATTTGATGGTTAACCAACTGGCCATGGGAAAGGCTGGGTGCAAGGTGGCAGAAAAAGATGCAAGAGTCTTCAGGGGCTTATCAAAAGGAGCTACAGACACAGGGTCGTAATGGCATCAGCTGTACTGCAAACTTTACTTTCTTTTAGTGCAACTGTGTAGAAGAACCAACAACTAGCCAACCTCTAATCACTTTAAGTGACAACCTACCAGCGAGCATGGTGTAAAATGCTGCATAAAAAGATAAGGTCGAAGCCCTGGCTAAATGAGGGCACTGAACTCGTGAACGGTTGTAAGCTGTAAAGCAGGGAAGCACATTGGTGGTAAACAATCTACCAGCTAAATATTTGACATTTTAATCCTCAAAAGCGAATTTCTATTGGCTTACTACCTGGGCACCTCTGGTTTAAAAAAATAACTTAGTTTATACCATATTTGCACAGAAACGACTTTTGAGTAACAAACAGTCTACAAACCATTTATTTTTATGCCAAAAGAAACTTACAGTAGCTGGTCAAAATAGCTAAAGTTGCTTCAAAGCTTAGCCAAATTTTTTGATACATTCCACTTTATTATTTGTGTAATCAATAAAATCCCTGTATTGGTTAATGATTAAATCCATTATTGGTTTCAAAATCTCAATATCAAGATGTCGTCTCGTGTTTTCATTATTTTTTTGTTGAAATGCTGTCACGTCGATAGTTATTTGAGAACGATTATCAAACGATGAACGACGTTAGATGACAAGTGGACACAAGTTTCCGGATGACGGATATTTCAATATCAGCGGTGAAGCGTCTTCAGGGAAATGAAGCAGTGAAAGGAAAGGGAAAGCATCTCAGAAAAATAACGTAATGTAAATATAAAACTACAAGATGTCCACGTATGTGTTAGCAAATCATTAGACGCACGAAAACCAGGAATAATTCATGGAACAGTAAAAAATTGAAAGGGCAGTTTCACTAAACCTTTAAAGAGGGTCTTTGTGGATGTGACAATGTGCAAGAACTTTGCAGCCAACCCACAGAAGAGCTTACCTAAACAGCCTCAATCTTGTCGATGTTTGAAATCAGATATTCAGTTCTCTTCTCCAACACCCATGCTCAGTGATTCTACTTAATCATTAATGACAACATTTAGGTAGCATGTGACATCACATTGTATTCAGACGATAGACAAATTACACATACATGGACTTTCGTTTTTTGCAATTACCACACATATGAGTCCGAATGTCGAGATAGGTGCTTTTTTGAATTTGAGGGAGAAAAGTTTTTAAGTAAATATATTTAATGGCCTTTTCTGGTAAATGTCCTACGTCTTTTTTCCTTCTATGAACTTTATGAACCTCTTAGGTGATCAAATATTTAGTTTTTATGTTTTCACCAAACCAATCGGTTTGTGATTTGTTAAATTACATTCTTTTCCTGTCAATTACTTCACAAAAATAATGGAAAAATACGCTCATTTGACAAGAAATTCCATTCGAGTAACATTTTCCATGAGCGACCAATTTAAATTGTCAACTTTGTTAACTTCTCACTATCAAATTAATGCGTGTTGTCATGAAAGTAGCAACAAATCGTGAAAGCAAAAGAGCAAGGATGTTGCCAAGGCAACTCCTCGGCACATATGTCGTTGCTGAACATTTCCTAATTCCATGCACTACTTAATGTGTGTCGGTTTAGCACTGAGGCAAGGAATAGCGCCAAATTTATATAATAGGTAACAGAAAAATGGAATATTTCACTTCGTGTATCTGTTGGTTAGTTGGTCATTGGCTAAAAGTTTGACATTCATCAAGTCTGCTACTGAGCCTTTCATAGTGGAAACAGTAAACTTGCTGGTAGCGACAGGTAAAACCTACTAATCCTATGGGATAACTTAAATCCTTCAAAAATATAAGCCTCTTATATAAGGCTACAGATATTTTGCTAGTTATCAGGTAACAAATTTATGCCTAATTGTACCAAGGTCCTTCTATTTGGACGTTAGAATACGAATTCACCCTAATTTCTACCGAAAGTCAATACAATAGGAGCTTGCCTCGTACTTCCTACAACTAAATTTACTTTATAAAAGGCTCGCAAGTGCCAGATTTCGTGGTCAAGGGGGCAGAATTATCAATAAAACATGGTATTTCGCGTAGCCAGTTTAAAGCTTTTCAAAGTCGTAGCTCCTGTCCGCACAGCTCAAATGTGCTGCTCTTTTTTTGTAATGACGTAAATCAACTCATTACGCCAACTGTCTTTGTTAATTACGTGTACACAAGTGACGCGCACAAGGTAAGCATAACACTACCAACAGCTACATATAGGAGCGAGAAAAGGATGCGTGGAGGTCTTGTGCCGGCTTCGTTAGCGCTACCTTACAACCACGCCAACCGGCAGTCTGTAACAGCCCGAGAAGGAAGGCCAGACAGATGATAACAAATGCAACGATTTATTTACATTTGACCATTCAAGTCTTTTATAGCACAGCGCGTGAGTGCATCTCGGACGTCAAGTGTAATCGAAAATCGATGAAATTCGATTAACTCGTGAACACGCATCGTTCGCGGTCGTTCGATGAAAGTTCACTGCAGTCTTAACATCCTCAAAGTATGGTATGTCTAGCTAGGATCAAAATACGACAGCTTAATAATGTACAGTCTGCAGTTAGCGTAAAAAAATTATCTATTTAGAGTTGCGAAACTTCAAAATTGCGATGGTAGATCAGAAGTAATGGTGAATAGGAGTTTCAATGAAATCCAATTCAATCAGTTGCAGTAAAAAGTGAAAGAATGATCAAATTGGTTTTCACTAGTCCAAATTGTGGAACTGGGGGTTTGGTAGTCTATGGAGGCGGTTGGTCTATTTTTGGTAAACATTCGCATAAGTGCAAGCAGGAGGGGAATTATAGACGACCTTCGGGCCAACGTGTATCACGTTTGATGACCGCTTTTAAGATTAAAGGAAGAGACACAAGGCCTAACATTGCATCGGAGTTTGATGTGTGATTTTATTGACATCAATTCCGTCTTGATCGGCCACGTCTTTCATTTAGCATTAACGCGTTTTAGTCTTCTTAATGCACTCACCAGGGAAAAATTTATCTTGAATTTTGAATCTCGGTAAAAATTAGAGGTCAGTAGGAGAGAAAAACAGGATGACTAATTTTTAAGTAGGTTGCATGGAATTTGATTTTAAAGAACTTCCGACCTTCATGTAACTAGCATATATTTAATGACATAGCTTGGTAAAACAAGGAGACTGGCTGTTGTGCCTTAAAACGCCCCTCTCTCGTGACTCATGGCACTCGAAGCACTAAGTGGTACCGCGTTACCTCCAAAAAACTTCGTAACCCCACACACCGATGATCGATTTTGTTCACAATATTAGGGTCCCATTTTATCACTGTAAGGTGCGTTTACTACAATCCCCAAATTGCCTGCATTTAATTTATACTAACATAATTTTGTCACTAGAATGTGTGTCCATGATCTTCCTGTTGATCTAAGAGCAGCAGAAGTAATAACAAAAATATTTACTGACATTAAAATCTGTTGATTACTTTGCGTAGCTTAGAGTTTTTGACCATTGCTGGGGCACAGTTCTCGCGGTTCGAATTTCTGCATCCAGAGGCAGGTGGATAAAATAAAGTGGAAATCCAATTGCATTTCTGACAGCTCTACACCACAGACCAGATTTCGTGAGTCACTCGCAAACAACGCGATACCAAAGGCATCAAGGGCACATGCATTCTTCCTTCGAAATGGCACTCTGATGTGTCCTTCTTGCATAAAATTGTGTTGGAATCATTTCAATGGGAGCTCTGCAATTCTTGATATTTTAATACTAAATTAATCTCACATATTGTGAATGCTTAAAAATCCATGAACATTCAAGGCGCAGTTGCCTTATAGGTGCAGCCATCTACAATTACCCTCGTTGATAGTTAAAGAAGCTCTTTGTAATTTCAATTTATCGATGAAACCTAGGTTATTGAACTTCGCAAATAACTCAAATCAACTTTTTGTATTTTAGGAGCCATGGGGCTAGAAAGCCGAATATTTTGGTACATTTTACAAGCCTAGTCATTCCCCTGGAACCCATTTCCTCTAAGTATCTTGCTTTTTCTACTCCCAAGAGGTTCAAAAACAGGCCAACTATTCATATTTGTGCAGATTTCCCTTACGACTCCATGTCCCACTTATCTCTTTTCCACATCTCAGTTCCCCTATCATAAATATATTGATTTAAAGGCCACTGATCTACAGTATTAATTTAGACGACTTGCATTAAGTCAATGACGAACATTTCACGTGGTAAATGTTGAGCCGGTAAGTGCATGTATTTAGCTAGATTTAGTTGGTTTCTATTGAATCGCCATCAAAAATTTGGTTGCTTAGACAGTGTCTAGTGAATTTAGGTGGCCCTTGTAAACCATTTCATATCACCAGTCAACTTTGGTTAAAGAGCATTACGAAGCACAAAGGACACGACATCTAACACTCCCACAACTCAGCGAAATGGTAAGATTTCCGTCGTAATTTAGTGAAGTTTTGACTATTAAAACACTTTCCATTTCAAGATCATACAGGGTTTTAGGTAAAAGTAGACAAAAAGGTCATGTGCTCGAGAAATCACACAGGCATGAGTTTAACAGCAGCGGTTCAGCGAAACACGTGTGGCGAGGCTCAGTGGGATTGGCTGAGGCAAGGCCGTCCCTGATTGGGCGAGGGCGTGACTTCTGGAATGTGTGGCGTCGTGCCGCTGTAGACGGGGAGGGAATGATGACTTAGGCGATATGCATTACATTCAAACGTAACCAACTTGATGAGGACTTTCTGCGGATTTCACACCAGGTCACACATGGGATGTTCTCGTCTACAGTGATTTAGCCACACCCCGTGCACGAGGCAAATATTATTGGTCGGTAAGTCATCTACAATATCCCTTAATTTTCTACTATGAATTCTGCCACTGCGCCATGCACACATGATACCAAAACATTTTTATTTTTTAAAAAAATAATAAAATTGTTAATCGAACGAATATACCGACGAAGTCCTAATAAGGCCTTTCACTCTACTACTAACAATTGTTAATTTATCCGAAAAGGTTATGGAGTTACCAATACCAAATCAGACAGTTTGGAATATTTCAAGCGAAAAATTCCCAAGACATTTTGCATAACAGTTTGGAGGAGACGCCATGCTTTTGCAATAATTTAAGCCATTTGTTGCATTTTCAAAGTCTTTCCATTCTTGTGATGGGAAAGAATGAAATTGTGTCAAAAATTTAACTTGTCGTAAATAAGACTAAAATCGGGGATGAGTAGAAAGTGTGAAATTTCCGAAAGGGGAGTTGCTGCGAGTGATTAACCCCGTCGCCCTAAGCTGTGTGCCACAATTTTCAACCTAAGTATTTTGAATTCATTTGTTGCTTTTTTCCACAAAGTAATTTGCCTTTTTCTTCCAAAAATCAATACCAATCTTGCTGTTTGCTGTCCCGCATTTCCCTGGGGAAATCCTGAGGAGGGAGAGTGACCAATTTTAAATTCATTAATCAGCATTTTTATCTAACGCCTTGAACAGTAAGCCAATTACTGTGAGAAAAAGACAAAATTGGTAGCCTTTAGATGTCGGTCAATACGTGTCTCAAAAACATGATGCACACAGGTGATGGTTTTACTTGGACAAGGTAGTTTTCCTGGCATGTCAACTTCCTCTTTTTAGAGCCCGCTAATGCAAAGCTCGATTGGCACCCAGATGAGGCATAATATTCCTTCACTCGTGAAAGTTTTCTGCTACATCTGTTTCCTGCCCTCATTAGCTTCCCAACTTCATCAAAGTTCGAAGACGTTTCACTTAGTCGAAAAATCCCCGCAAGGAACTGTTGTTGTCAACGACTTACGCCAAATCTTGGGATTAGTCAGTGGCAATGACGGAAGCAGCCTTTTGGCCATCAGCAATGCTGCTCTCCCAGGTGCGTCATCTTTTAAAATCGATCAGACACGTGGAGGCCTCGTTGTTCAGACGCCCCCAGATCGAGATGCTCTTTGTCCCACCAACCCACGCGGCAGCATTGACCTCGCCAGTGTAGGAGGTGTAAGTGATCGACGAGAGATTTATCTCGACAACGAACCGGCGAACCAGCACCCAAATGTTCTACATCGGCCTTGCGTCATTCAACTGTCCATTGTCTATGGTTCGCCGAGCGAGCCTTCTTTTGACATACTCACGATTATCCTTGACGACATAAACGATCACGCACCGAAGTTTATGGACGAAGAAGAGCATGTGATAAGAGTACTTGAGACTCCAAGTGGGAGTCATCCATCATCACATCAGTATGGATCAAAAATCAACCACAAAAAGATCCGCATTCCTCTGCCTGAGGCAGTCGATTCGGACGCGCCAGAAAATGGGATCCGACATTATCGCCTGGAGGGAGAGGATGCCTATCTCTTTTACCTAGAAATTGGTCATGGAGGAGATGGTGAAATAGCCACGGAAGTTGATCCTAGGCATCTGTCGCCCACGTCAGAGAAACGTTTGTGGCTTATCCCCTCCAGAATGTCGGGAGAAGCTCCTTCTGGCTTAGATTATGAGCAGAGAAGGGAGTACAGATTTGTACTGGTGGCGGTGGACGGTGGAATGCCACCGAGATCGGGCCGCCTTCCCGTGCGCCTGATAATTGAGGATGTTAACGACCATGTACCTACCTTCAGCCAGACACAGTACATGGGCGTTATGTCTGAGGACGATCCCCCTGGACATGTGGTTCTTCAACTGCAGGCCTCTGATGCAGACGGAAAATATGAAAACCACCGGATTAACTTTCGGATTCCAGGCAACGAAGGCCAATCGTCAAATCTGCCGTACTCGGAGGCGCAGGCAGCAGCAGCTAATCTCTTCGACATTGAAATTGTTAGTCCTTATGACTATGGTTCAGATTTGTCTACTGATCATTGGAGAAATTTTACCACAGGTCAGCTCATTGTACAAAGGAAACCAGAAAAACAACTACGACAGGCAGCAAAGAGGGCTCTGGAAGCGGCCAAAAAGCTGCAAGTCAGCAGTTTGGACATACCCCATTCAAGGCTTAGGTTTCGTCCACTAGATATCCCCTCTTACCAACTGCGATTTGTTGTGGAAGCCTACGATTTTGGTACACCGTCGCTATCGTCACAAGTTCCCGTATTCGTTAAGATCGTTGACGTGAATGATGACGCACCGGAAATCTTCGTTGATTACATCACAACGGCTCCACGTCGACAAAGTGGAAAGAGTTCTTGTGGGACTCTACTAGAGGGTCAGGGCCGTTCAATGATAGCACAAGTTACGGTGGTTGATAGCGATGCAACCTCAATTACCACTGAAGTCGTCTGCAGTTTGAACGATTCACGTTTCTCTCTGGAGCCCATTTCTACAATGGGGAATTCAGACTGGTCAAACATGGGGACAAATGGCCCAAGCATTAAAAGTGGTCCTTCAATGCTGATGTATAAACTGATGTCAACGGGCCCGCTAGACCGAGAAGGAACTGGAGGAAGTCTTGTAGCTGTTCTCATCTCCTGCACGGATAATCAGGATGTTGAAACGGAATCCAAACGCCTGACGTCACGTGTTGAACTCTGTGTCAACATTGAGGATATAAACGACAATCCGCCACAGTTTTCGTCAAGTGTCTATACATTCAAGGTGCCGGAAAACCTCCCGCCCTCTAACCGAAGTTATCAGCCGCCTTATGCTACAAGTGGGTACTTTATTGGCAAAGTTCTCGCCACCGATCGTGATACTGGCTTGAATGCGAAAATAGAATATTCTCTCTCTTCTAACGCAAAAGGTTTGATTGACGTTGATCCAGAGAATGGCAGCCTTTACCTGATCAACCCGTTCGACCGAGAGAAAACCAAACAATTCATATTCACAGTGTTCGCTATGGATCAGACCCCGGGAAACAAAACAGGCGATGTTAGATTGTCTAGCAGTGCTGAGGTGCGCATAGTTGTGACCGATATAAACGACTGCCACCCTGAATTCGAGTCCACCAATTATAACTTCGAAGTAGAGGAGAACGTCGAGTTGGCTGAGGTTGGGAGGGTCAAAGCAACCGACGCCGACACTGGTGACTTCGGGCGTGTGAGGTATAGGCTTGCAGCAAACGAACTCCAATTCCCTGACGACGCTAGTCTAATCAAAAAGAACAATGCTGATGCTCTGATATTGAGCTTATTCCAAATAGATCCTCGTCTAGGAATTATCCGATTGCGAGGGCACCTAGATAGAGAGAAGAAGGTGCATTACGAATTCATTGTTCTCGCAATGGACAATATCCCGCTGAGTGGCGAAGTGCCTCCAAGTCAATCGGCGGTGCGCTTCACAGCCACCGCAACTGTACTCGTCATGGTGCTCGATCAAAACGACAACCCCCCTCAGATCTTGTCGCCCAGAAATCTTGCTGAGTTCATGCTCAGTCCTGATCAAATGATAGCCGGCACGACAATTTTCACAATTGAAGCAGTCGACAGCGATCAGGGCGAGAATGCAACTGTCGAGTACGAGTTACTGACACCCGAGGCAGTGTCAGATAACACCTCTGACTTGAGTGTACCATGGGTAGCGAAAAACTTTCCCTTTGCTATTGACCGGACAGCGGGAATTTGTTACCTTAAGCAAAACCTTCCTCCGCTTAATGCCAATGGCGCAAATTTGTACACCTTCCAAGTCAAAGCCTACGACTTGGGCACACCAACGAGTCTCAATTCTACAGTTACCGTGAGGATACTTCGTGGTACCAAGTCCCTTTCCGGATCCTACACGGACCCCCTTCTCATGCATAACCGATATGGGATCGAAGTGGCCTCCAAGGGAGCAGGTGGGGCTAATGTCTATCCTGGCAGTGACTGGATGGGCGAATGGAACGGAGACATGAGTGGGATTCCAAACAAAACGATGGCAATAATTATTGCCGCTGTCTTCGCCGTTGTCATTCTGCTGGCCATTCTGGTATTTGTTTACTTCCGACACCAGAAAAGTTTCAACGCTCGAATGCTCGTCAACGGTGTGCTTGGGAGTCCGCAGGAAATCAAGGGTCCTGAGAGTTACATTGCCGGTAAGCTCGTTTTCAATGGGCTTTTTTGAGCTTAATATTTATTGTTTATTTGCCTTTATAAGAACACCACAACCACAACCATGGTCTGAAAGTTTCCGAGCTCTCATTCTGATCTAACTAGAACTTTGAGGCCGCAATTACTAATTTTACACATAGAATCCAAAGTCGCATTGGTTAGCGCAGCTTAGGTCTCAGCCATGAATTTGAGGGAAATCCTGATTTAAATGGAAAATGCCGTACTGGATTTTGTAGAAACCTGCTGACTGTCAGAAGTCATTAAAATGGGTTAGGGTGTGCGCATAAGCAAGACAGGATAGACGCGTTGTCTTCAGCAAAGGCAGAAAAGATTTAAAAAAAAACTTGTAGGGTCGCAGACCCTTAATTGGCAGACAAGAGCAACACATCCCATGGCTTTACATGGATAATTTTACTAATGGACTTGTCAGCGGGTCCGCGTTGGTTGCGGGCAGCTCTGGCGTGATCGGTGCAAACAGGCACCCGAAGGGCTTCATCGGGATTGGGGAAGAAATATGGCACCAGGTGCTTGCCGACCTTTTTTCCCTCAAAGTAATTTGTCACCGATTGGGAGCTGACTTCTTCATTACAAGTTCACTTTAAGCCTACTTTCTTCAGAGGTTGTCAGGGCAGGCATTAGTACCATAAAGCCAATGATTTTATTCTCCAATTTGCTCGTGAGATACATTTTAGCTCTTCAAACCATAAGAATCAAACAGGATTTATTAAGAGCGTAGAAGTTGCCAAATTGATGAGCCAATAATCCATGGTAACTTGCATCAAATTACAAAAACAGGTTTCTTAGTTCGCACGGTGGCTTAGCTTTATTCCTGATTGCAGTAAGCTGTTCTGTTGTGGCCCGAACAAGGTGGGCAGGACTATAACTGCCGGAATAGTGAATAAAATAAGGATTGTATTGTGTCAGCATCAGAGTATACGCTGAATGTGCTCAGATTTTAAAAACACTCCTTGATGCTATCAGAAAGGTCTCAATTTTAGTCTCTGTTATTGTGTTTTTCTCAACTCAAAGGTGGTAAAATGCTCATTAACAGGACACTTTTAAAAAACCACTTCGGCTCTTAAATTAATCCCTTCACTTGGGAAAAAAATAGGTAACAAGCAGGTGGCGTCACCATAAATGGTAAAAAAGCAAGCAATCACACACAGAAGCTATCAAAAGGGCAGGTTTTTTATTGAATAAAAATGGGTTATGTAAATCGGCCATCTTTCGCATTTCCTTTTCCACCTGAGTAATCTCCAACAAAAGTGCGAGCGGATAATGATGGACAGAATTAATGCACTCCGTTATACGCGGAAAGTTGCGTTATACTCAGTTGTGCGATTTTACTTCCTGGTAAAAATTAACCTAATCAAACTAATGGCACTTCTCCTCAGTAGCGAAGAAAATCCCTTACATTAGAAAGGCCAAATTTGTCTAAAATTTCCCATGACTGATTACATTTGTCCACAACATACACACACACATGGTGCATATGAGAATAGGAATTTTTAGAGCCAAAAGTCATTTATTTGTCTACGGCTTCTACCATTTTGTGCCATGAACATTAAGACAGGTCGAGGAGAAAATTACTCTTTATTTAAAAAATGATGAGGCATGCTTGTTACGCCTCAAAAATACAAATCGGACGTCTTAGACCAATTTGGGCGAAGAAGGAACAACCGATGAGTGTAATGGCCAATGAGTTTAGGAGCAGGCTAGTTATTTTCATTTTGACAAGGGACTTTACACCAAAACAGGCGCCTAGTTACAAATAAGCTGTGTTTAAACCA
Organism: Mesocestoides corti; assembly: GCA_900604375.1. NCBI lineage: Eukaryota > Metazoa > Platyhelminthes > Cestoda > Cyclophyllidea > Mesocestoididae > Mesocestoides > Mesocestoides corti. The sequence continues at coordinate 13,709 of UXSR01005452.1, forward strand.
CTGACTGTGCAATATCATTATAGAGCACCTTTGCGCACATTCTTTGCAGCATGACAAAAACGATTAATATGATGATTGCATTTCCATTTTATCAATATTTCTATAGTTAAATGTCCGGCAAGGATGACATTAATTTGACGAATTTAATGGTTCAAATAAAAATCCCTAAAGTATACACATTTGACGCCAGCGTGAAGCGAATGAGTTTGTTTCATGAATGAAACTCAAAATTACTCTTACATTAGCACTTCATAATGTTGAGGGCCCCGGCATGGTTCAAGACAACATGCCGGGGCCAATGCGATTATCTAGGCCCAATACGTTACCCTGCGTTCCCGCGAAAATATAGAAGCCCGGAAGGTCGAGAAGGCACAACCGTTTACTAGACCGCTCAACCACGTTGTGTGTGTACAATTGAGTGACATGTAAATATGAACACAGGCGTTTGTGAGGTCACATGACCAATGCGGGAAGTGGTGGTGGTGATGGCACATTCAGCGGGGTGATGAACCAGCGGTCTCACGTGACAAGGGGGGAGGTGTGCTGAAAGCTGCGAGGACAGGGTTATTT